>CAEFZY010029473.1:0-10326 GCA_903066815.1 Brachyrhaphis roseni | reverse complement strand
ATAAATCTGCAGGCTGGAAACTTACTTCCTCTTTTCTCAGGAAACCTGCTTTTCCTGTCTCATCTCTCTGACTTACTGATTATGATTTTTTATGATTAGATAGAGAAAATAAGTAGAAATAAAGTAAAGTTTGCAGGACACAAAAACAACACACACAACCAGATTTATTTTAATGAAGTCTAAGTCTACTGTTGGGTCTAGATGTCACTTATGTGATTCATTTTAAAGGTAACTTCATTTATTGTTACTGTTAAACTAAAATCTCCAGCATGGGGAAATGGGATGACCTCGGATTTTCTTGACAGTCTCTTTTAAGTTATATCTTACTTCAGTATTAAACAAAATAATCTTAATTGATTTGCATTACTAAATAACTCATGTCATTTGTTGTTTCGGTGTATTTATTTTGGCTATATAAGTATCTTCCAGTTCCAGTGTAAAATGTTTTTTTTAGAATTTCAAGTTTATTGATCTTTGAGAATGTGTTCTTACATTGTTATTCCATTACCATTATATTACTCAAAAATGGTATGAAAGCAACAAGATTGTCATTTATCACAATCACTTTTAGGACATTTTATTGTGCAGCAAAATGAGTTATTATAACAAACCTAATTGTAGATTGTTTTGAAGAAAATCCTTGTGTTCATGAATGTTACGCATCAAGGCTTCCAAAGCTGCTTCGGCCTCCTGAACATCTATTGAACTCTTGATCGGTTTGGGCTCCAGGGACTTTGAATGCTTTGTTTTGTGACAAGATGCATTGTCATGCTGGAGGAGGCAGCTGCCACCAGGATTATTTGTCGTAATTGAGGTGGTGATTGATGTATGTCTTTGTTTATATCTTAGATAAGAACAGCAGGAAAGTTCATGTTGATAATCATTCAGACTGTGGCTCTTTTGATGTTTAAAAGGCTCTTAGCAAATTTACTGATAGTGTCTACTCTTCCTTCTTAGGAATGTTTCTGTTTTATCTGAGATTTGACTGGTTGTGTGGGAAAAATATGTTTTGTCTTTGTAGGCAATGGTTTGAGTTGTATCTGGTATCATTACTATACCATACCATACCAACTTTATTTATAAAGCACTTCATATACCATGAGGACCGAGGTGCTGTAACACAATCATAAAATACAACACAATGCAGAATAGACAAGAGAAAAAACACAAATTACATATGAAATCACAGACAGAACAAGACAAAGCGAAAAAACATCTCAGATTGTGTCAAACCCCAAGGAAAAAAGATAAGTCTTTAGCAGGGACTTAAAAGCAGCAGGTGAGGAGGCCTGTCTTATGTCCAAAGGAAGGTCATTCCATAGCTTGGGAGCTGCCACAGAGAAAGCACGATCCCCTCTGAGCTTGTACTTAGTCTTTGGCACCTTCAGGAGCAACTTATCAGCTGACCTGAGGGAACGAGAAAGTGTGTAAGGATGATGCAGCTCAGACAAGTAGGAAGGGGCAAGGCCATTTAGAGCTTTAAAAACAAATAACAGAATTTTAAAATGAATCCTAAAATGTACTGGGGTGTGTTCAAATTTCCGGGTGCCTGTTAAAAGACGTGCAGCAGCATTTTGTACCCTCTGGAGCTGAGAAATATGTACCCAAAGATTGGTACTTGATAGTCATAATAACAGTTCTTAGGTTTTGCATGTTGTAAAGTATTAATCCACTTTTTAAGTGCTATCAAGTATTTGTGAGGCTTTAGTTGTATGAAATCAGCTGTGAAGCACAGAGCCATTGTGCTTACTGCAGGCTGGTACATTTTTAAGTTGCCTGTCATGCCCTTTAGATACAATCATTAACAATGAGACCAACAAACAGATGCTGTGTCCTGAATTAAACATTACGTGAAAACAGGAATTTAAGTTTAAAAAAATATCACTGAGCAACATGACATATTAAGATACTTGGAGTCTCTGCACATATATTCATCATGTTTCAAGAAGAAAAGTTTTACACACAAAAAAGTTCACTCATCAAAAAACATGAGTGTTTCACTTCTAAGCTTTTAAATTGATTTTGGATGAGAGGATAAAAAAAAATTAAGAACGATGAGAATCACAAATGGAGGGTTGGGCAGGGTCAGGGCTAAATATGGTTATCATGTATATTTTGTACATTAAAAGTAACATTAGTCACTAGATGGTTACTATGCTCCAATTAGGAGTGACAAAAATATTGTATAGCCTTTTTTTCATAGAATAATCAATATATAATTTTGACAAAACATATTTCCAGATTTGAAACAATTTTTATAACTTGTCTGAGGTACAACTTGGCTTCAGAAAGTTTTGCTTTAGTAAGAAAATTCTGTGTATTTTTAAAAATAATGGAACAACCTGATATAAAACCTGAGTTTTATTTAATTTTATAAGGTGTGATAATACCTGTAATAACATGTTTATGACAGATTATAATTTCTTGGTTAATGTCAAGTTGTCATATCAAAGACTATTTGCCTTTTAATGTCAAGTTGTCATCACAAATACATTTTTGTCTTGGTTAATGTCAAGTTCTGATAAAAAAAATTTAAACAATGACAACTTTTCATTAAAAGTGTTATTTACCAAATTATACTTAATCACAACTGTCAAACATTTATGAAGACTCATTCATGTTCATGACAGTGTCATGTCAGTCTTATGCACACACCTTCAAATAAAGTGTTACCCACAGCTTTCTAATATTGCACAGCCCTGCTGCCTGGTCAGTACTCCTTGATCAGTACTCCAACAGTGGATAGATTGTTACATTTCTGAATTTAACAACTGGATTTGCTCTTCAGAGGGAACGTCAACAAGTCCTGTTGCTAATTCTGAGGTTTTGCCTGTTTAAGCATAAAGGAGTCTGAGGTTTCATCTGCCTCTGAACATGAAAGCTCAATAAATAAAGTATGTGAAGTGTTTTAATTAGAGCTATGATAATGTTCTTGAATCATTTTTTTATTTAAAGAATCTAAAGACTGATGGATTATATTTGCTGAGGTGATGCTCCTCTTCACAGCAGTCCCTCCTCTCTCCTCCTCCTCTGCTTGTTAAGGGTTGTAAAAGTGAGATGTGGGAGTCTGAGGTGATTGTGTTATCCCAGTGGACCAGGCAGCAGATGGGCCATTCTGCTATATTGTGCCTCCCCCACCCACATGCTGACTTCACTGTCTTCATTAGCTGCCTCAAAGGCCATGGCCTCATCTTCTACCCCTCCTCACCTTTCACCCTTACTCCACCCCCACGTTCATACTTTATTTTACCTTTGTTCACTTTTTTTCTGTTTACCCAGCTGCACCTCTATCAGTCTTCCAAACCTTAATTTCCCCCCTGGTCCTCTTAAGAATTTATCTCTGTCTTTCTGTCCACTTATTGTGCTTCCATTCTTCCTCTCTGCACACAATGCTGTTCCTCATCTCCCTTTCTTCCTCACCTGTTGCTCACTAACAACTCCTCTGCTTTGACTGTCACTTTCTATCATCCCTCCTTCCAGCACCATCTGTTTTGTTCTTTTATTCCAGCCGAGTGACCTGGTGCAGGATAGTATGGGGTTTTCCTGTGGGGGTTGTCACTGTTGTCTCCGACAGGTGTGTCTATGAGAATATGTGTGTTTGTCTGCTCACAGGCTTTAATTCAACATGAGTGATTAGTAATGAAAGGCACAGCAGTTTAGATACATTTTTATCTCCTCAGTGAATCACAGATCTTTCAGTTTACTTTAATATATATGATTGCCATTATTTGTGTATGTTTATATATACTGATAACATGATTCTCTGAGGTAGGGCTTGGTGTTAAATCAATAATTTTATCTATTGCAACAGACACACTATCAATGGAAAATATGTCAGATAGAATGTTCAATAAATTTACTTATCTCTGATCCAAAACTGCACAGCATTGTGGGGTGTGTAGGCAGAGGAAAGACTTTGCTGTTCAACCTCGCACGGAAAAATTGGTGCCTTCAACTAACTCACTCTTACTTTGGTTACCATAGTAACAACTTGTTGTGTAACGTGCAGAAGCAGTTTCATGTTTCTCCCAACATACTTGAGTGTACTTCATGTGAGGATTTGAGTTTTCTTTGTGTTTATTTAGGTTTCTGTGTCAGTTGAGTCTCAGTGATGTCCCATCTACCCCTTGATTGATCACAGCTGTGTTTCATTCCCCTGATTACCCTCTGTCTATTTAATCCCACCTGTGTCTCTTCTTTCTTGTCGGGTCCTCATCTAGTCTTGTCTATTCTGCCGTTTACAAATCCCATTTCCTGTTTCTTCCAGTTGCTCTTAGCCTTCTGTTCACCTGTGCTGCCTGGATTATTGTCCTTCATTCATCATTAAATCATCATTTCATTCTATAACCTGGGTCCACTGTGTCTACCTCACCATCTCCATAACCACACATCATGACACTTAACTCTTCATTGAAGCAGACTCAATGCAGACTCAGAGGTGACGTCTGGCTGGAGATTCACCCAATGGTAACTTTGTATGACTGCGGACATGGAATATGTGTTGGCAGTTGTAAAAATTGACAAGTTTGATACATCACTCATACAACTTGTTTGTATCCATTTAGATTGTTTGAAATGAAGGAATTTCTCACAAAAAAATGTAGGCAATCAGTGCCCTCAACTATGAAATGTGAACCATATGTAGACAGTGCACAGTCCACAAAATACACACAGTACGCTAGAGTATGTGAGAGAAGTTTTATCTTTTACCACCATGGCCTATAACTGCTTAAAAATAAAAACCAACAGAGTGAAGTGAGAGGAGAAAATGAGTACAACAGCTTAAGAGAAAATAGTAGATTACAGAGGAAAGGTTACAGCAGTTTGGCAGTATTTTGGATATTGCAAGCAAAAAAATTATAAAATTAATAAATAAACGGGCCTTTATATTTTATTTTGACCATATATGGATAAAAAGACAATCAATCTAAATGTGGGCACCCAAGTATTGTTTTTAATAATCATTCAGTTCGAAATTTCTCCACATTGTAATGGAACAGTTCAAATGAATCATTAAAAGCATTAAACTAACGTAGCATTTCTCCCCTTGATGAGAGCATGTAGCTCTCATCTGAACTGCATGTGTGTATGGTGGGAGTTGTGTGAGGAAGCCACTCTGCTCATGTGTTATGAAAGGATACAGAGAATGAGCTGCCATATGTAGTTAGGTCTCATTAGAATACCTTTTAAAAGTCCAGACCACCACAAAATGAGCTATTTTAGCACTGCTGTCCTCACTTAACCTGAGACGAATAGAGTATTACTGCACTGTTGCAGTCACACATTCTATACAGATGTGAACTGAAGGAGTCCAAGGCTCTGGTTCAATTATAGTGATTATGTGTGTGAATGTTTGGCTTCCAGGCCTAAAGACAGTATTTAAATCTCTCTGACATCTATAAAGACCATTGTGCTGCAGAATTCATGACAGCCTTCAAGTCCAAACCATCTCTGAGACTACAACAAAGATAGGATTTTTGCTCTTAACACTTCACTTTGGTGTGTTCAGACTCCTGGAGGGGAGAGGAGGCACAGACAGATAGTTGAGGGAAATAGGTGAGAGCTGGAGGTTCGTGTAGGAGAGAAGGAAGGGAAGCTTCATTTCAGCTTTCCTGCGTCTCCACTTATTGATATGCACTTTGTAGTTATTTCTTCTGTCCCAAAAGAAAGATGGAGTAAAAATAAGAAAACAAGCTGCAGAGAAAATTGATAGAATTAGACCGACAGTTGGTTGCTTGATCAGCTGTGTTTTCTGTTTATCTCTCTGATTACAAATACAGGTGCTGCATAAAATGAACAGATTATTGCACTGTTATCTCTGACTGATAGAAAGAGGGATTGGAGGGCTGAAAATATTTACAATGCAACAACAAAAAATTCTAAGAAAGTTAATGAAATGAACCTGCAATTTATGACTGTTTTATTATTTCAGTCAAATATCATCAAACTTTTTTCATATATTGTAGGAAGAAAAATTTCTGAGGCAAAAAAGCAAAACACAGGATAGCTGTGATAGACTAATAAACACATAATCAACTCAAAAAAACAATGAAACACCATGCACACTATGCACATAAAGATGACACATACATGGCCAATAGTAGTCTCCCAATGTGATAATTTGTGTAAACATAAAACATATTTTTATAGATTTGATCATAATATTGGTTGGTTTGGACATATTTTGTCTAATACCCCAATGTGTTCAAACAATTAATAAAGTTCAATGAAGCTTATTTATATTGCACATTTCAGCAACAAAGCAGTTCAGTGCTTTATTTCATGAAAACAAAAACACATGTTCAAGCTAAAGGCTTAACTTCCACCATCCTCAGTGTAAGTCGGAGTGAAGTGTTGTTAGCAATGTAAAAATTTTACATATTTATTTTGATTAAAGAGTCAGCTGATTCCTTTCCAGATATATAGATTCATCAGCACCATCTGGCCCTTGCTTGATTTGTCAAACAACAGCAAGTCCCTAATCAGGAAGTGGGGTCCCTATCTTACATTCAGATTTTAGTTTTATACCTTAGAATGACATCAAACAAGATTAACATGGTTCCATAGTTGCGTCCTGCATGTGTCAATCTGATGTTAATGTCTGATATCAATGCATCACTCCCAATATCCTAAAAAATTCTAGATCGGGTATCGATGAGAATGTGATTCATAAGAGCAGATCTATACACAAAGCATATATCTATTCAATCTATGCTTTGTGCTCTGAGCAATGTCATACTTTATTATTTATTTTTACAATATTTTTTAAATTCCTAATTGCACTGTTTGAGCCATTTGATAGTTTGTTGCCATTTATTTTTACACTTGGCTAAAGTAGTCAACTGTTTTTGTCCGTTTCGTTATTATTTATTTTACATTGGCCGTTCTACTCCTAATTGAACTGATTGAACAAATTTTGTTTGACCAAGCTTGTGAAGCTAGTGGAGTATTAAAGTGTGCTGTACTTGTGCAGAGTTATCACATAAATTTGTAATTCAGTACATTTACATAAAAAAGTTTTAAGTCAATTCAGCTGTTTTTCTGTTTTGGATTGGTATCGGCTGATACCAATGCAGACCTCTGAGGCTAGTATTGAAATGATGGGTCCATCCCCATCACTGATAAACAGCATAATCCATAATGGGTCAGAATTGGGGGCTGCTCTCAAGCTATCCACCGATCCATCTACTTGTACTAATCTAAACCTCTGCATCACAACTGACTTTTCATATTTCTCTCCTCTTCAACTGACATAAAGAAAAGTATTCATGTCATTCTGATGCATCCCAATCCTCCTCCTTAAAGATGCATTTTCTTCCACAACTGTACCTCAGGGATCAATCCAGAGTCTTTTATTTTTCAATATCTATATCAACTGCCTTGATTTTTATTGTATCTTATGCAATATTTCAACTTAATGTGCATTTTTAAAGGCACTGGTTTGTCAATACAAATACAGTGCTCTGGTTTTTAAATCTGACAAGGCTTTATTTCCAGGAACTTGTTAAAAGACAAAAATTCAAATTGGTTTTTTTTAATTATTATTTCAGAATGAATTCATGTCTAAATAGCAGATGTTTTACACATGCATGCTCCCTCTAAAGCACCAAAGTCACAAGACTGTTTACCATGAAGCTCTACAACATAATTAGTGCACCAAATTTCAGAGGTTTAACTAATCATTGTGTTTTGTGCCCATGTTGGATGGTCCTTCCTATCAACTTCTCAACTGAATCACTGCTATATTCTAATTTCCAGACACTGTTGGACATGCATCCTTGTTTTCTGTGTGTTTCAGAATTCTACCATGGAATATTCACTACGCACCTAGTTCATCTACCAGAATTCAAACATATATAGTCAAAAATGATTTGCGTATGCTCCTTGATATGTTTTTAATAATTGAAAACTGATGTGAAACAGACTGATAAAGTCTTAAATGGTAACACTAAAAGTTGCAGCACACAGTTCATGAAATACTGAAAAGCCCACACACCATCTTCTACCTATAATACACATTGTACCATAACTCCTCTCTGTTCTATTTCATCTTGTATACTTCTTTTTTTGTGTGTTTATAAAAGAAGCAGGAGATTGAAAGACAACTGCAGCTGAGTGAGCTCAAGGATAATATCTGATAGGCAGCTCTGATAAGTGAGGAACCCAGACTCTGATCGTTTGTCTTTGTACTAACTGAAAGTCAGCGCTGAAATAACTCAGCTATACACTCCCATCCTAACAACTCAGGAGGGACAAAGAAAATGTGTGAAATTAAGTGCGTTTTTCTGCCTCTCTCTCTGTGCTGCAGATGAGCAATGAATTCAATATCAAACTTTTTGAGGCAATAAAACACAACCAGCCACTAAAGGTTTTATGGTTTTACTTATGTGTGATTGGTGGGGTGACATATACACTCAAACTGCCTAGTTTGAGTAAAACCCTTGCAAGTGTTAACTCATTTTAATTTGATTTCTGTTTGGTAAATTTTAACTTTTCTTTGCTGCATGACTTCCGGAACCTCTTCTGTGAACAGTGGTTCCTTCTTTGCAGTTGTGCAAAAGGTAAATCACCACTGTAAGACTAATTCTGTCCTTTTCTCCTCTTTCCTGCCTGTTCTCCTTTATGTTCTGCTGTGACTCTGGTTGGACACATCTGCCACTATAGGTGAGTTTAGGTTTTCTTACTGTGCGTCTAAAAGCAGAAATTGGAGAATCCTTATTTTTCCTTAAGTTACTCCTGAGAGTATACATCATCTTTCTACAAATTTTAATTTTAAATGACCAGCCATAAACATTTATCATCCATGCAAATTGTTTAAATGGTCCTGCTTGTATTTTTGTGTCATTAACTGTCATGACTCCCAGGTGTCCTTTTATCAAGTGGAGGGAAGTGTTTTTTCTTTTTTTTTCTTTCAACTGCCTGAGCTGTTGCTGTCCCCTGCTTCACCACAAGTCATAAACTTGATTTATAGTGTGGTAACAACATTAACATGGTAATTGTGATTAGGACATTCAGCCATAATAGTGAAGCCCTCTCAAACAAAACAGAAGTCTGGGTAGTTAAAAAAAAGTATTTTGCTGTTTACTTACACAGAAATGTTGAGTTTCAGTAGAAAATATTGTAATTCTTAAGCTTTCATGTATCAAAATAATGATGATGTTTGTTTCCGTTGACACAATGGTATCAAGTAAAAGCAGAGGTAATTTTGTTGTTCTGCACAATTGAATGTAAAGTCACTTCATTACATTACTAAATTCTAGGCTTCCCTTCACAGTTTGACCCTCATATGTTGACCATGTTGTGATCATGGTTCAAATGCCTCACAAAGCACACACACAGAGATTTGGAGCGGCTCTTTCTAACGTTAAAACCTGGTTATGTTTTTGAACGATCTGCGAACATTATTGGTAATTTACACAAGCCCACAACTTTATTATCATTCTTGCCATCAACACACAGTGACTTTACTGCATTTCATGAATGAATTAGATGAATAATAGTAAATATATCATCCATAAGCATAATAGAGACTAGGTGTATTCAAGTGTGAGACTGGTAATTTCCTTCCCTATTAGTCTGCAGGGTTGTACATCTGCTGAAAATGAAGCAGATAACATGTTACAGCTGCACCTCTAAAAGCCATTTGGGTTTGTTATTTATTTTTTGTGGCGGATATGAGAATTGATTGGAGCGGGTGGTTTTGACATAGCTCAGTGATTTTATGCGAAGACAAAACTTGGAATGAATCTGTACAAACTGCTGAAGCTATTGTGTTTGTATGACAATACAATTTATATTCCTGTCAACTTAATGGTTAGATTAGCTGAGAGTTTACATAAAATTGGAGAATTTTATGAAGATGGCAGCTAAAAAAAAGTACATTGATATTCCTAATTATATTTCTTCAACACACCTCTGTTTAGTACCAATTCACAATTTTCCTCATAAGTTACTGAACAACTTGTAGATCAAATATCCAAATATGAAAAATGTGTTTGTTCCATAATCTGCTTGTCCTTGGAGGGCCAGGGGGGCTGGTCACTCTCTCCAGACGTCATTAGGCGAGAGGTGAAGTGCATTAGAATCTAATTTAATGCATCATGATATTGGTTGGATACAAATTTATAAGAATTTGTCAATCTAACGAAGCCCACACTGTAAAAAAAAAAGTCACTGTAGAATTTACAGTAACTTACTGGCAGCAGGGTTGCCAGCCAATTACTGTAGTTTTAGGTTAAGAGCTAAACACAAAAACAATGAGCCGGTTTTACCTCGTGGTCATTTTTTCAACATGTTAAGATATATATATATATATATATATATATA
>CAEFZY010029455.1:0-28430 GCA_903066815.1 Brachyrhaphis roseni | reverse complement strand
TATATATATATATAAAAAAAATTCCATATATAAATTTGTTTTTAGATACCATGCATAGTTACATTTTCACCCTTATAATACATTTTTTATGTTGTGTTCGTCGTTTCATGGTCGAGTTTAATTTTATTTAAATCTTAATAATACATCTCAATATAAACTTTGCCTCTCTTTGACCATTTCCTAATGTCATTTCATTCACTTGGTTACTCATATATAGACTGAAATTTGATCTCTTCGTTTAAAAGAAGATAACAACAACACAAGTGGTCATGGTGCAAGTTTAGTAGCACTGGATGGTTGCTGAGTCTATTTTGCATTCCCTCATTTATTCCCTAGTGGGATTCACATTGAATAGTGTCCACGTATTCTGAATGTCTTTTTTGTTTGTTGGAATAAACAAGGGTCTTCCTAACTATGTGGTCATTTACATCTTCCAATCGTTTATAATGCATACATAAAAACTAAGCAGGCTAAATCCATCTCCGAATAGAAACTGTAATTGTAACTGCTTTGAGTCTACTGACTATTTTAATGGTCAATATTTTCTTTTCCTTAAACATGAATAAAAGAAGTATCCTGTCTCGTGATTGGCTGTTCATAGTGATTTGCAGCGTTCAGACCTATCAAAGTCCGATGTAAGCCTCTAAGACGCCACAGCGGGAACTACTGCCCAATGGCAGAGTAAAAGAGGCGTAACTTTCCCTATTTATTGTACAATCCAGAAGGAGTCGGATCTCGCCTGACGCAGATTTCTGCTCTGCTGTTGTGTTACGAGGAGTCCTCGAGGATACACCTGCAACATGTCAAAAGACGTAAGTTTAATGCGTTCTTCCACCCGTTATAACTCAGGAATTTTTTTTTTTAGCGTTTAGATAAGTCTTGTGTTTCAATTCGATGGCCGTGTTTGGATCGCGAACGCATCGTCTGCTACCGTTTTCCTCCACAGTAGAGCCGCCATTTTATAGCATCTGGGCCTCGTGCTCTTTTGTTCGTCTGTCCAGCTTCTTACGGTACTCAAGTTTATTTTCATAACAAACGTAACTATCAAATTCGCTTAAGAAGTAACGAAATAATGCACCGATAGGGTTTACGTGTAATGACTGCGTTCAAGACGTAGCTTTTAATGTAATTCACTAGATGGCATGCTTTAATGGCGGCAGATCCCTCCTCCGATTTTAGCTGCTCAGTGAAGAGTGGGGGTTGGGAGGGAACCGAAGGACACAAGCATTGTTTACTGATTAATCACGGTTAATAACATTTTACATGATCGGCTGTCTTTTTTCGTGCTTCAGGTCCCACGTGAGCCGGAGCAGCTCCGCAAACTGTTCATTGGAGGCCTGAGCTTTGAGACAACAGATGAGAGTCTGCGAGCTCATTTTGAACAATGGGGGTCCCTTACAGACTGTGTGGTAAGTGTCTCTTTGTTTTTCTCTTATTTAGAGAAAGTTACGTTTTAGTGAATAACAATTTCTACCTTTAGGTCATGAGAGACCCCAACAGCAAGAGGTCCAGGGGTTTCGGCTTTGTTACATATTCATCAGTACAGGAAGTTGATGCTGCCATGTCAGCCCGTCCCCACAAAGTGGACGGAAGAGTCGTGGAGCCCAAGCGTGCAGTTTCTAGAGAGGTGTGTGTGTGTTGCACAAAATGCATTTCAAAACTTATTGTCATCTATAAATGACTATGAAAAATGAAATATTTTTTATTATTATTTCTACTCTTAAGGACTCAAACCGTCCAGGTGCTCATGTAACGGTCAAGAAAATCTTTGTGGGAGGCATCAAAGAAGACACAGAGGAGTCGCATCTTAGGGATTACTTCCAGCAGTTCGGCAAAATCGAGGTCATTGATATTATGACCGATCGCAACACTGGAAAGAAGAGGGGTTTTGCTTTTGTCACGTTTGATGACCATGACTCAGTTGATAGGATTGTCAGTAAGTACATGTCTCTATTTTATGTTTTTGCAGTTTTATGTTTAATTTATGTGGCTGGACTAAATTCTTTTTGTCTTCTATTTAGTTCAGAAATATCACACAATCAACTCTCACAACTGTGAAGTGAGGAAGGCCCTCACCAAGCAGGAAATGCAGAGTGTAGGAATGGGAATGAGAGGAGGGCGTAACAGCGGGGGGAGGCCATATGATTACGACAGAGGCTTCAACCAGGGTAGGGCTTGTAAGCAAAAAGTTATGTTGCTGTGATGGTAATTACAACATAAAACCTTAAATGTTGAATTAATGTGGTTTTGCTTTTATCCTAGGAGGTAGGGGCAGATATGGAGATGGTCCTAATAACTGGAATGACGGTGGTCAGTATTTTTATTTTTTTTTTAAATAGACATTGGGTGTCTTTTTTTAGATTACTGGCTAGTAAATCTGTTGTGTCATAGGTTACGGAAGCGGTCCTGGTGGTCCTGGCGGCTATAACAACGGTGGCAACAGAGGTTATAACCAGGGCTATAACCAGGGTGGTGGTGGTGGTGGTGGAGGTGGCGGCGGAGGCTACGGTGGAAACAGTTATGACAGCAACGGTTATGGTAACTAGTCAAGATTTTAGAATTGACCTTTTTACATTTATTTAGGCCGTAGTTTCTTTGACATGGATTTTTAATTTCAGGTAACTGTGGAGGAGGTGGCGGCGGTGGTGGGAGTAACTACAACAACATGGGCCATTACGACCCCCAGGCCTCTAACTTTGGCCCAATGAAGAACAACTTTGGCGGCGGCGGTGGAGGTGGCGGTGGCAGGAGCTTTGGTAAGCCTCCAGAGTTGATGCAGCTGGAACAAGTTAAGCACAGGTACTACCGAGCTTCTCATGACCTTAATCTTGTTTTTGCAGGCGGCTACGGAGGTGGCTCTAACAATCCCGGTGGCTATGGCCGCCCAGGACGATTTTAGAATAAGTGGTAAGCCTCGGTCCATGTATTTCAGTTTGTATTTTGTCAGAAAACCAGAGTTTGTCATTGCAGGAAATATTTGAGTAGACATAACGTAAAGCAAATACACTCTGGACGTCAGGTCGTGCAAAGTCAGTGCATAGTTAACAATGTTGTTCCATATTGTTCAACAGGACTGATTACTTAGGAGAGGAGAGCAAGGAGAGGAGAGCAAGCGAAGTGACAGGGCAGCTGCAGGTTTACCTCCTAAATCTGCTCAGCCAAACAGTTGTGGCAGGTTACAGCTGCTACAAGAAGAGATGTACAGTAGATAAATCATGGAGGGCCTTCAATTAAACTTTTGTGTCTTCTGTTTTTCTTTCATCAAAATGTGTTTATAAAAAGCATTCCAATGAGGGTTTTATGTTTTTCTTTAAGTCTGGCTTTTATTTGTAACTGCATCAAATCAATCTGAAATAAAACACCTTTCAGTTTTTTTAAGTCTTGTTAGATTCTTTAGTGGTTCGGGTAAGGGAGGGTGCATTATTAGATGCAGAGTGGGGATGAGGACAATTCTGAATGCGAGGTATTTGGGAAGGGAGAAGATCACTGTATCTACCATTGTGGTTGAGGAGTTGTGGACAGATGCTATCATCATAAAGAGGCCATCACTTGGTACAAACTCTACCCTGATTTCAACAAAGATCATCTGGAGGATGCTAGCTTACATGCAAAGTCTGAGGCTAGCCATGGGAGCAAGCTGAGGGAGAGAAGTAGCAAAGCCATCGCCAGGATCATTGAAGCAGGGGAGAGTGAGAACAGAGTCCTGAGGGTAGCTGACAGCAGCTACCAAAGGGCTTAAATGCTGACCGTAGGTAAGACCAGACTTCTCAACTACTGCTAGTAAATCTAACCTTTGAATCGTAGCTGGTAGTCAGTTATATAGCCACCAATGGCGTAAACTTAAGTTTCTATTGCTTCAGTGTTGATGGTAAAATTGACCTCTGTAATTGTGAATGGAGGTCAAATCTGTTGCATGCATTTATAAAAGAATGAAGCATTGCTATTTTTTTTAACTGTAATATTTCTACTTTTTTCAGAAAACTTTGTGGTCCCTGAAATGTGACTTCATTTCCATGACAATGACTCACAGGTACAAAGGAGGGCTTGTACTGACATTTGCATTTTTTATTATAACAAAATGACAAAACATTGTTTTGTTTCCCAACAGGTTAACTGGACAGTTGTGCAATGCAGAAGTGTTTTAACTTCATTGAAGAGTGGAGTGCAGATTTTTATTTATTTTTTTACATCCCTTTTTTAAATAAACTTTTATACATTTTAAATGGTTTGGTTTCAGTCATTTTTAAGGAGCAGAAAATGTTTACCGTTACGTTTGGTAAGTTTACTCAAACTGTTGCAAAAATCACAAGCAAGTTGTTAAGTCCGCTTGCTGGACTGAAATAGTTTAACACTGGTCTCTCTTATCCATTGAATGAGGTACCAAATAAATACTTCCATCAGGAGTTTGTTGTAAAGAATATTCATCTATGGAGTAAGGTTGACCATCTTCATCTCGTAAATGAGAGAAAACTTCCTTGTAGAGGTCTGTGAGTCGGCATTTGATGAAAGTCAAGTTACGCTGAAACTCCAGCCGCTCTTGTACCAGATGTTCTCTTTGGGCCTGCAGGTGGTTCAGCTCTCTCTCCAAGTGAACAATGCTCTCCAGCTTCCTCTTCCTGCAGTTCTGGGCCGCCACCTTGTTCTTTCCTCTGCGCCTAATGTCTCTGACCAGTGCGAGTTGAGTGTCTGTCAAAGTGTACTGTGTCAGGAGCTCATTGAAGTCATCCACAGGGAGATTGATGATCTTATGCAAGGGGAAGGGAATCTTCAGAGCCACAGCCTTACGCTCATCTCTGCTTAGAGGAGCAGGAGTGGAGCTGCTGCCTTGTGACTTTGTGTGCATGCTGTATGAGCTCCCTCTGCTGGTCACTGTTGCGTTGCCGTATAGATCAGCGGTAACGGGCTGTTTCAGAGGTCGAGGATTCATAGAACAAGTTTGTGAATGAGAGTAACCGGGTTGAGGTGAAAAGTAAGGTGTGTGTCCACCTGAGTGTAGATATGGGAGAGTTTGACTCTGATAGTCCATTGGATAATGTATGTGGCCTCTTCTGCCATGCTCAGTCATGCTTTCTGGTTCACAATCACTATATTGAGTTCCCATGTCAATATTTTGGTAACCTGGTCCACCCCCGACAAGATTGTCTGGAGAAGCCAAAGGTGGGCTGGATCCCAGTGAGAGACCTGAATCTGATTCCAGATCATCCCCAGAGCGAATATGGGCGTTTTGCCCCAGCGTAGTCCACAGCATGTGTCGACTTAAACCCTGAGAGATGCTGGTGTTTGGCCTTCTATGACCCTGAGTGGTACCTGCCATGTTTATAAGAGACGGCTGAGCGTGGGAGGAGATGGGAAGCATTCTGTGAGGCAGCTGTGAATCTGCATTTCCATACACCGCATCTGCGTTGTTGTTGTTGAGACGATGGCAAGCAGGAGCTTCTTCAGAGTAACATCCCTTGTAAGTGTCAGCAGTGCTCGGCTCACAGGCAGCAGCAGGAGGAGGTTCTGAATGGGACTGAGTCATCCCAAACTCTCCAGCGGGGGCCATAGACTGCATGGACTGATAATGTGCAGCTTCATAGGAGTTTCCACTTTGGACTTCGAATTCCTGTAATAAAAGAGCAGAGTTATTAAAGGCAAGCAGAACTACTCAGTTTTCACCCTTGGCTATACAGTCCTTCCTGTTCTATAAAATAATGTAAAATTTACATTATAAAATTTTACATTATTGTAGCTCATCAGCAAGATGATTTAAGAGTTTCATTTTGGAAATATGTCAAATCTTCACCTTATTTGAGGATGTATAGATTATTTTACCATATGAAGTTCTATAGAAAAATGTTAGGATATTTGAAAATTGCTGAAAAGAAATTGAATATTTTCTGGAATTATTTAACAGCATATTGGCCCTTTAAATTATGTTGTGATTTCATATTACAGCACATTTTGTTAAATAAGATAAATATCAGCCACGTAAATACCTAAAATTACACCCTGTACCAACCTCTCAAAATTTCATGAAATTTTAAATGCAAGTTGGATTTTGTTTTTTTTATTTTTTTTTGAAGAAAGTTGTAAGCTGAAGGATCACACCTCTAAACTATGCAGTTTTTTTTTTCAAGTGACTCGGCTCTTTTTGGTTTGCTTTCCTCTCTGATGACTAACTGTTTCATCTAAATGTTTTCATTTCTTGTAATTGGAAACCTTTATCGTAAAATTTATGGAGCATTTATAAGAATTTTTGAAAATATCCTGATCTGTATTATTTTTTTATTTTATTTTATTTTTTTAAAATCACGAAGGACTTTATTCATAAAATTTCCTACAAATGCACCAACCTTTAGCAATCACATATTTTAAATTAGGGATTAGAAAGTGTTTTAAACATTTAATAAAATGCATGACATTTATAACTTTAATCATATCTCAATGTCATTTTCAATAATTGAATTGTTGCCTGGCAGGGAAAAGGTCCTCTGTTTGAATCACGACCTGCGTCCATCCTAGATAAATTTTGTATGCTCTCTACATGCATGTGTGGGTTCTCTGGCCTCTTCATAGCCCAGGAATATGCATCAAAAGTTAGCCTGTCCTCTAAAATCCCAGTAAGTATTAACATGTATCTGCATTTATGGCTGTTTGTCTCTGTTATGAACTGGTGACATAATCCAGACTATACCTTGCCTTCCTACCACATGAAGGCAGGAACCAGTGCACTTTCTCACGCAGATCATCTAACTTCATTAAATATTACTTCTTAGTATGGTTTTAGCAAGTAATAAAAATATTTGCATTTAATATAATTCTTTGTGGCTTTCAACAGTGTTTTAGGCAACTCACTTTAGGGAAAAAAACTATAGCAGTTGTCACATTTAAAATACACGCTGTGGGATTTAATGCGCTGGTTGCTGTGATGCTTTGCAAATAACATTTCTACAAGCTACACTTCCCTTTTGACTTTGCATATGTGACTGTTTTCTTGCGTTGTTTTTCTGATTATTTTTTATTTAAAACAACAAAAAGCCTGACAGATTTTAACAAAAAATGTGTGTAATTTGTTCTAGTTGTTGACAAAGTTAAGACCTTTTGTCATAATTTATTAATTTGTTGAGCAAATGTATATCATATTAGTTAAAACAAGTATATAAAAAGTACATACCTTTAATTGATAATGGATATGTCAGTGGCAAGTAAGGTATAAAAAATGTAAGCAATTTAAGGTACAAAACCGCTTAGTTATTTTTTAAAAATTGAACTTGACATAACGCTTTCTTTTGCATGCTCATTTTGTTCCGCTTCAACTACTAAATACTTCTTTAATCTTTCCAAGGCGGCATATTTGCTCACGGATCTGTAATATAGGGACAGATCTGAATTTTTATTTGTCGATAAGGAAAAAATAACCATCTGACTTACATTTATTTAACACTTTGTTGTGCCCTCTTGTCACAAAAGTAAAAATAAAACTGTACAGCACAAAAAGTAAATTTTTATATCAAGTTATTTGAGGGTAGAAAAATTGTCATGTTTGTCTGTTATTAAAAGATTACTAAAGAACACAGATTATTTATGAGGTTTTCTTTACCTGGAGCTCAGTGATGGCCATCAACTCCTGCCAAGCCATGTCCATCTCCATGTCCTGTGGCGGTCCATGAGGCCTGACTCCATTAAAATTAGCAGGCATGGACAGCCCCCCACACAGCCTGCCTGGAGTAGCCACCACCTTATATAGCAAAAGACAACATTTGCAATAATAAACAAAACACATTCTTGAACTTTTTTAGGCTACAGCATGCACTGAGTTGCCTGTTGAGGACCTACCTCACAGGTTCTCCTCAATGGGAGAACATAGTTGGCCGTTGAGCACATTTAGAAGAGGCTTTCACTGGAAAAAGTCCACCTGGTGGAGACACATAACTATTTGTTACAGTGATCTGCTGTCCTCTCGCCAGGAACTGTTAGGTGACAGCACGCTGCTCCACGCACATCTCAAGGAAATTACACATCTGGTAGCCTGTCAGTTGTAAATAAGAGACTGTTTGGGTGTTGTGTAGGTTCTTTTGAAGCTTATAAAAAGTTAATTTCAGTTGAGTTGACTCCTCCTATCTGCTGTTCCAGTGTGCAGCAATGCCAAGCCCTGATAACACAATCTGCGGGAAAACAGCGTGCTCTGAAAGACAGAGTAAGGACAGATGGCTGTTTGGGAAATTTTGCTCTTGATTATTCCAAAATTTTCAGGTTATTAAAGTTTAGCTGGACGCCATGGAAGGAGATCATCTGTAAATCGTCTTTCCAAGTTCGTCAGGAACAGCTGGCCACATCTACTTTACTGTTTGAAGATTCCTTGTCTTAAAGATATGACCAAAAAATAAACAAATTACTTATTTAACAGCAGACAAAACCTGTAAGGAGCACCAGTATGACTTGAACATCATTTTAAAGACATTGCCATGTCATAAAAAAATTTCAAAAAAAAGATAAAAGGAGTTGTATTAGTCTATACCATACATACCACTGAAAAAATACTTTCTAAAATATTTTCAAAAATACATATTTTTGAATTTCTATGCAACATTAAACAATTTCTGTTCATGTTTGGCATTACAGTAAGTGTAAGTAAGCTAATATGTTCTTCCTACATAAAGAACAAATAACAAAGGCACTTGTTATTGTGATTGAATAATTTATTGAGATAAGGTATATCTAAATTTGCATCTACAATTACAAATTATAAATAATTTAATATGTTCATTCTGTCAAATATTTATTTATTTATTTATTTATTTATTTATTTATTTATTTATTTATTTATTTATGCCATTAGTAGTTTCATTATGAAACACAGACTATTTTGTGTGCTTCATTGCAATAATTGTACATATTGAAAAAAGTATAAGTGGAGATTTCTTAAACATAAAAAGTCAAAATTCATTCATTCTATTTTTATTTTCTTATTATCGCTTCGTATTTTTGTTAACACTAATAACACTAACACTTTTCAATATACGTCATAATAATTTCTTTGAAGCATTAGTGTGTAGTGCCGTGTATAAGTTATTCCACAATGTGTAATACTGTGAAGTATGACATGTAACAAATATGTTGTACAGTAAAGGTTGCTGTATTTGTTGCAAGTTTCCTGTTCTCTCTGGTTGTGGGATCACAATGTACCTACTTAAAACAAGAAAATTTTGTTTAGTACGTTTTACTTATTTAAACATTTGGATTGAAGTTTTGTACTCCGTCAGTTGAAATTGCATTTGCTGTGAGGAGTACATAGTTATATCATAGTTATGCAATAAGTTCAATGCAAAAGACTTTCCAGTCTAATCATGATATTATATTTTTAATGTCTACACACACAGCAATGTAATATGTAAAAATTTTAAATGACATTTCTGGAGAACTTTGAAATAAAATATTTCTCTAAAAGCAGAAGGAAAACATAAATAAACATACCTGAGCAACATCTTTATCATCTTCAGCAGGTGATGAGGAACAGCAAAGACACATGTGTCAGTCCTGGAGGTGAGCACAAGAAAATTACTCAAAGCCTTTTTGACGATGGCAAGAGGTGTGACACGTGAGGCCTCTTGCTCTATCTCTTCTCTTACTGTGAACCTCTCTGTTAGGCTGCACATTCAGCCACCAGCATAAATGGGATGGCTCGATGCAGACAAACGCAATCTTCCTGTAAAGCACCCACACCAGGCCCCCCCCTTTTTTTTTTCTCTTTTCTTTGCGCTCTTGTATCCTTAATAGCAAACTTGCGCCCCAACCTTCAAATTTCCCTTTTGCCCTCACAAGAAACCACAAACCAACAGTGTGGCACACACCACGGCAATTATTCTGTCAGTCCACAGTGAAGCAGGAAGATGTTTACAAATCTAAAAAATAAATACATAAATAAAGCCATTTTTTTTACTCTTAATTGTGAAGTATACACCTAACCTGGTTAGATCAAAGATGTAAAACAGAATAAAAACAAGCTGCATTGATGTCTCTGTCTGGTCCAAAACCGCACAAGAACACTGTCCTCCCAAAAGTGAAAAGGTATGAGGAGTGTGATTTGGAGCACCTGGAGTCAGAGGCAGCATTGCAGTGAGGGCCCTGCTGGAGGTTTGGAGGCAGGATTGAGACTCAGTTTATCAGAGCTGGAATGCACACCCCTCCGACAGGTAAGAAAGCCTGCATTGTTCCTTTTTCTGGCAGAGCAACCGCCAAGGGAGATACAGGAGCAGGGGGAAGAATGAAGGGAAGCGTGTCTTACATAGCAAGTGACCATTGAAATCCCACACAAAAAAATCCCCCTCATTGCCCAGATCTAAAACATTGTGAGGACTGAACTCACAAAGGCTTTTTATGTTTTGTGTTACTGTCATGCTGTGCTGAACCTCACGTACAAATTAGTGACAAAAACGTTCATGTTAGGTTATGTTTACGTATTTTTTTTGCTTCTGATAACAGAGCACCTTGTCTTATGGTAACTGATTACTCTAGGTTTATGATAGATTACATCAAGTTTTGTTCTATGTAAAACGGATGAATGATTGTATTAAAACACTTGGTTATCATAGTAAAAAAAAAAATCATAATTTATTCACTTTTCTCCATAACATAGTCTGAGATTTTGTGCCAAATTAAACAATGCACTCTCATAATAACATATGCAAAAGCTATATGCACTTTTACTTCTGCCAAAAAACAAAAATAACTACATTGTTAAAAGAAAAAAACTATTACTATCAACAATCTAAAATATGTGTTAAAGAAAAATTAGTTCCTATTTTTTAGATGAAAAACAAAGTGAAGATTCACTACTCATGCAGGCTAGTTAGCGTAAATACACAAGGGGAAAAAAATTTACATCACATACGTATAAATTTTAACAACTTTATTTTTGTTGGTTTGGAAATCCCTCACTCTGATTTCCACAAACAGGCATTTGAATTACTCATGAAAAGAAAAACCTGGAGAATAAGTTCATATGCGTAGGATATGTTTGCATCAACTGCTGAGTAGCTTGAAATAAAAAGTTAGCACTCTCAGTAAATCATGATGTATTTAATATCACGAGATCATTACAGTATAACATCCCACAGAAAGCACAAACCTTTTACTGACATTGCCTTCAGTTGGGGGAGGAAAAGTAGGTGGCTGACAAAGTCAAGAAAGGTGAATGTCTACCAGGAATCCAGGAAGGGACTTCCCAACTCAAGTTCCTAGCACCCAGCCCCTGACTCAACCAATGCCACAGCATGCCCTGTTATTACTGCAACCACAGCGGTTAGAAATCTGGACACAGTTCCCAGGTCAACGCCCACATTCCCAGTTTGTGTTTGTTTGCTCCAATTAGTCTTTGACATCTTTGCCTTACAGTCTGCCTGGAGCTCACAGGCCCCTTCACAGTTTACTTTTCGTGCTCCTCACGGCTTCACAGACTACTTTACCTTCAAAAACACAGCAGGCAGAGTAGTTGGTAGCTGCCCACAGTTGACTAAACTCAAGATTTATTTCTCCCAATGTCCCTGAAACCAAAGGCTAAAAATAGTACCTTGCGTTTTGTTCATCTCTTCCACACATCATAGCACACTTGCATGGCTTTATAATTTACTGAAAACAATGAACATGTAGCCTGCTGCACTTTGAGTGTCTAGAAAAACTTTATCAGACACAAATGGAAAAAACAACTCAGCATGCAGCAAAATGGGTTCATACAGAGGGTTGTGGTATCAAAATGGGAATATTTTTAGAGTAAGCTTCTCGGAAAGGAATAAAAAGCAGAGATGGTAAATCATCTTTTAACAAATAAAAGCCAGGTTTAAGTTTCAAGATTAAATAAAAATATTCTTACTTAATTTTGAAATGTTAAATATTACCATGTTATAAAAACAAAATTAAGAAGAATCATAGAATAGAATAGAATAGAATAGAATAGAATAGAATAATTTATTTGTGCCTCAGTTTGTAACTGTCTCAGCAGCTATGTGAGAGGCAAAACAGAATGCGTTAAACATTCCAAAATGATGGTCATAGAAGCAGCATAAACAAGAAAGATGTTTACGGCTGTTCAGTAAAGAATATAAATTATAAAACCGAAGTGAACTGCACCAGTTCTATGTGAATTGTGTTTTTGTGTTATTTACTTGACTATAGACAGATATGTTTGACGCAAAGAATACAGGAAGAGAGAAACGTAAATTTATGCAACTGAAACAGCACTGTTCACCAAATGTGATCACATGAAGAAAACTATGAAAACCCCTGAACGTTTTGTGTGTCAAATTTTTTGTAGTTTTTCTTTTATTTTATGTTATGCTTTTCTATGTAGCTTTAGCTACAACCTTAAATCTTAACCTATCGATGCATATGTCACAAAATTAATGCAGGTTTTGCATTTTAGGTTTTTGTCTTTGTCAGCATTTTTCCAAACACTGTTAAAATGCATTTTTAGAATACATTACAACTGAAATTTGACAATTTTTTTGTCTTCCATTGTTGTTAAGATCCCTTTAAAATGTTTCTATTATTATTGCTTTATATTAAAGTGAGTCATATGTAGCATACATTTGACTATTTAAGTATAATAAATTGCATGTGGCTTGGTAAAAATAAATGTGTATAGAAAAATTCTTAAATTCTCATTTAAGGGTTTACGAATAAAAAAAAGCTGAATTATATTTTATGTATGTGATGAATAAAGTTGGTAATGGGATTTATTTTTTTTTAAAAAGTGGAAATAGAAAAGGGACAGAGGAATGAATAGATGGATGTTTCATCCCATAGTTTATGGTTGTTTATTTGCTTTGTAGGGAGCCTCCTTGGCTGTGGGGACTAATAGCTGCTGCGAGGACTGACCTTTCATAACACAGATATGTTGTCACATATTTTTCAAACTAAAATATGTAACAATCTTTGACTTATGAAGATGTGTAAGAAAACATAAATTAATTTCAATGAGATTAATTCCTCCGTCCTTCATTACTGAACCTCTCATGACATTCAGAACGTTACTGTGGCCTGAAGGTGAGAAAATGAGGAACCTGAACATGCAGCATCATTCTTCTGAATGTCTCAATAAAACCTGCGCTTATCTCAAGATGTCCACGTTATGATAAAGTTTTGCAACAGCGGCATTGCATTTCTGGATTATTTTCTGACAGCTTTCAGTGGACCTTTCTGTGTAAATTTCTCTTTCATGCACGAATCACGTTAAAGTAACAGTTGTAGGGTAAACAAACTTTCACGACAAAACAAAATCTAGTTCATCCTTTGAGGTTGCATTGATACTTTTAAGTTTATATATGCATGAGCGTGAAGCATGCAAAAGCTGGTTGGTAATGCAGACGGAGAGGGAAGGCAGGGAAAGGAGGATGTTGGCTGGCGGAAGCTCTGCTTAATGCTGATAAAGGGAGCGCTTGGTTCTGAGGAAGGGAACTGCTAACTGCTGTGGTCGCTGGCATAGGCAGTGAAGAGGGGAACAGTGCGCACTTTACCACCACTTTACCACTGTACTTCTACTTATGTAATTAATTTGCATTGTTTAATATTTGTGAAAAACACCTCTAACATTTGACTAAAATAAAATGACCTGCAACAACTTTTATTTATTTTTTCCTCCAAAAGTGCCGTGTAGGTGCATATTTAAAAAAAAACCCTCAAAACAAATGGCTTACATAAAAAAACAATATATCATGAGAAATCCCTTTGAGTGATTTTTGTTGCAAGCCTTAATAATAATTAATACTCAGCTCTCTGCAAAGTTAACAATCATTATCTGGCTTTTGCATGTTTCATTATGTTGATTCATTGTTCAGGTTTTACTCATCACCCACTCTACCTCTCATCATTATCACTGTGGTATTTTGAACAATCACCTAGAAACTCCAATATATTTTTGATAAAAGAGAGGGCATGACATCTGAAGTTCTTTAAACCCTGAGCAAGTTAAAGGCAGCATGCTGTTTCCTTTCCACTCAGGGCAATTTTGAAATCTTAGCGGCTAAATTGTGTAAACATAGTACTGTATTGCGACACTTCATGGTTCTTTACCACAATGCTGTTATAAGTAAGTGTCAAATAAGTTTATATCTCTTCATTGCACTTACTTCTCTAGATGATTAATTTAGATACAACATTTTGTTTCCAGTAATATTCAAAACACTCGTCCAAAAGGAACTAACGGTAAGGCCAAACAATGATGTCATTTATGGACTAAGACAGAGGGAAATCCCCATCAGTCAGCCTTTTCCAAACGTTTCCCAGAAGTGGGAAGTAAGATAATTGGAGTTGGTTAAATGTGGGAGGATCCAGAAAAAAAAAGATGCTGATGAGCAGGAGAAAACTGAAAAAAAAGCCCTGCAAATTGAGTGATTTCTGGTTGCTATGATGCTTTACAAATAACAACTTTGTTGTGCGACACAGACTGAAGGTTTGCCATAGTTGAAATGAGGTTTGAAAATATAAAATAAATTTCTTGGTAAACCTGTGTAAAACAATTTAATCTGTATCTGATATGTCACTCATATAAAATAAATATTTGAACAAATATTTTGCTAATCAATTTGATAATTATTTACACTGCAATAATCAATTTGAGAAATTTTGCCCCAGATTTGGAAGTCATTATAACACAAAAACTACAGTGATGAAAGCTACTAAATATGTTTTCATTAACTCAGGTTTTGGATTTTTGTCTACACTCATTAGGTTTATCAAGTTTACTTTAGTAATGAGTTGAATTTCACTTTGCCTTCAGAACTGCCTCAATTCTTTGCTTTCATATGCTTAGCAAGACATCAAAAACCTTCGTCAGAGAATTTTGTTCCATATTGACATGCTAAGATCAGGCAGCTGCAGCACATTTGTTTGCAGCAACAATGTTGTGAAATGTCACCTTTCACCTCTTCCCTAATGTGCTCTATTTGTTTAATATCTGATGAAGGTGCAAACCATTGTATCACAATGAAATAACGTTCAAAGAACCATCTTGAGAGGATTTGAGCTTCGTAACATAGTGTACTATCCTGTTGGAAGCAATCATCAAAAGTCCGGTACACCGTGGTCATGAAGAAACGGACATGCTCAGTAATAGTAGTCAGGCTGTTGTCTTTAAATTTTGCTCAGATGATAAGAAAATACCCCAGATGTGGGCTGTTAGAGCTCACTGTTGTGGATTCTGGTGTCTATCTCCAGCTAACGTTCCGGGCGAGAGGCGGGGTACACCCTGGACAGGTCGCCAGTCTGTCACAGGGCAGAGACAGACACACTTACTCATACCTAGGGAGAATTTAGAGAGACCAATTAACCTAACAGTCATGTTTTTGGATTGTGGGAGGAAGCAGGAATACCCGGAGAGAACCCACGCATGCACAGGGAGAACATGCAAACTCCGTGCAGGAAGACCCCGGACCGGGAATCGAACCCAGGAGCTTCTTGCAGCAAGGCAACAGTGCTACAACTGCGCCATTGTGCAGCCGGCCTCAAAATCCATCAGTTTCCATTACAAATAGAGCATCTGTGGATGTTCTGGACAAACAGTCCAACCCAAGAAGGCTTCATTTTTAAGTTTAAGAAACCCATAGGAACTTCTGCTAATGTTTCGCTGCCAGATACCACATAGCACAGTTTGAAGTAGTAAATTGATAGGTCAGGAATGTTTTGACAGTTCAATGGGGAGCCATGGCAGAAAATCACAATGTTAGTCCGAAATTGTGTAGCTTGTGATTGTATTGTTTTGAATGACATTATAGGACTGCACTGTATTGAACAGTGAAAGTATATTAATTACTTTAAAGTATCGGACTTCTCATCTCATAATATATATTTTCTTTTTTTTACTGATATGAATTTGTCTTAAACTCAGATTTGAAGCTTGGTAAGAATCTGTTCTTTGTCATTTATTTATTTATTTTTTTACAGCATTGAAGGATAACTTGGAATACAAATTTGAGTTAGAATAAATTGAATAGAACAACATGTAACAAATGGATTTTTGTTTGTGTCATTAATGGTGCATTTTATTTGTAGTCTGACTGGGAAATTTCGACTTCCCAATCGGAAAGATCAATTGAACTTGTTGTAACACTTACAGAATCAAAATGAAGTGGGGCTATGTATTTAAAGAAATATTAATTTGTCATTAGAATATCTAAAGTAATCATTAATGTTTTATTATATAACTTTCCAATCAAACACAACGCTCTAGTAGTCTTTAGCGGCTCTCACGCTCATGTGCAGTGATCTTTGCCCTATACGTACGCACAACGTAAGATGCTGCGTGAGCCAATAGGAAAGAGCCTCATTTTGGACGTAGTAGGCTGGTGCTAGCCGGGTAGCTACTTTGCTAACGAGAGAGAAGATGGATTCTCCAATACTGGTATTGTTACCGCTTATGTTCTTTCGTCATATTATACTGTTTTACGGTAAATAACTAGTTTTAGCAATTATAAATAAAGAAATGTAGTTATAAACATGGTAAAATATCGGTATTATGCTCGTCAAGGAACTAGATTGACAGGGAGCTAAGTGTTGGCTAATCAGTTAGTTAGCTTCGTTTATTGCTGATGTGGAAGTCCAGCGTCATTTTTACAACCTGTCTAGCATTTGAAATAGTTTAAAAATGTTTTATGAACAATTCAAGATTCGTTTTGTGGCATTCATTTAATTTACACTCTCGCTCCTCTGATGTAGTTTTCGCTATACTGTCCTGAAATGTGACTGATATGTTTATAATTCCTAAAGTGATCGCTTAAAATAATGGGTTATTGGTGTCTCCACAGGAACCTTCCCTGCACACAGTCAAAGCTATACTGATCCTGGACAACGATGGAGACCGGCTTTATGCCAAGGTAATAATTTTGTTTACTATGTAATGTGATTATATAATTTTACCTCTGAATTTCTCCTAGCATATGATATTAATTAAACAGTATCTAAAATAAGTATAATAATGGTGACATACCTTTTTGTTTTTATTTTCATATATATAAAAAAAATCACTACCAATACATCAGCCACTTACAAGCTTTACAAGAATGTCAGTCATTTTAAGGGAAGCGGGTTCTATTCAATGCAATTTTAGGTCAGTTGCATGCCTGCAGAAAATTTAACAGCCAAACTACAGTTTTGTGCACTTCATAAAGAATTTTACCGACTCCAAAATCAAATATTTAAAATTAAGCAACTTTGTCTATTCAGGACCAAGACCTGCTATGTTTTAGTTGATATTTGTGTATAGTTAGTAATTAGCTGTTGTTATATTGTTTGTGTGTATATTTTTAACACTGCTTTTTTTTTTTTACACAGTAAAAGTTAGGTTTTTTTTTTTTTTATTACAAGAGCAAAGTTGTCTGTGTGGTCAAAAGAACAGATATGATTAAAAAGGATTTAAAACAGAACTAAGCAATCTACAACCTGCAAACAGTGCACAATAAACCCCCCAAAATTGTGTTGGCTGTAATTATGTACTTTTTTTGACAATGGTTTGTGGTATTTGAAAAGTAAAGTAAAGTAAAACAACATTTACTACACTATTTTTCTGTAACCAAAAAAATATTCACCCTAAATGTCATTGAACTGAAAACCCATACAGTTAATAATTCTAAATATTATTGTGTTGTTTTTTTGTAATTGACTGTCAAGAAACTTGTTGACTGAATCCTTAAACATATATGTGAGGACATTTCTACATGGGTTTGATTTTTAGATTTTTGTTAAAAGTAGGGGGAAAAAATTACATACAAATTACATTACAACAATAGCTGCTTTGCAATGTTTGTGAATATATCTGGGCCTATACCCATGGTTTAAAATATGTCCAACCTGCTTATGATTGCATTTAGATTCAGATAAATACACAGTGGTGATCTATTTACAGTATTATGATGACACATATCCGACAGTAAAGGAGCAGAAAGCTTTTGAGAAGAACATATTTAACAAGACTCACCGGACAGACAGTAAGCAATGTTTTCTGTATAAAAAGACTTATCTATTATCATTACATTACCTCATTTCATATCTTCAGAGCATTGTGATTATAATGGTGTTTGTTTATATTTCTTCTTTTTGTTCTAACCTTTAAGGTGAGATAGCATTACTGGAGGGCCTGACTGTTGTGTACAAGAGCAATATAGACCTGTTCTTTTATGTGATTGGAAGCTCACATGAAAATGAGGTAAACTTTAGATTGTGCAACATACTATGTAGGATGTAAAACATCCATTTGAGATATCACCAAATTTCACACAAAAATAATAAAGTTTTGTTTTATCAGTATTTATTTATTTTTTTATTCAAAATGTTATTTTGCTTTATGGTTAACATTTAATAGCTATTAATGTCCAATGACTTAGTTAAAATAATTCTAGGTTAAATGTCATCGTGGTGTTACTACAATTTATGTAATACAGATATGTTACGGAAAACCACGCGTTGCACAATTTAGCATGCTTAGTGAGATGAAAAGTGGTTTTATTAATATTACCTTGACTCTGTTATTTATTTAAGAAAATATAATATTTGTGCTTTTAAATTTCAAGTCTTCATTACTTAGACACACATTAAAATATTATTTTCATTTCTAAAGAAAACAAAGTGTGAGCTTTAATATCTTCTTGTTTCTGCTCTTTACAGCTGATGCTTATGGCTGTTCTAAATTGCCTTTTTGATTCTCTCAGTCAGATGTTGAGGTATTTTTTTTAGCACAATATCAGTCAACCATTTAAAATATTGTCTGGGAAAACTGTGGTTTGTATTTATAAAAAAATTTTTCTGCAGAAAAAATGTTGAGAGGAGAGCTTTGTTGGAGAATATGGAGGGACTCTTCTTGGCTGTGGATGAAATTGTGGATGGAGGGTATGTACAAAATTTGACAGCATGAAATCTTCAATGCCAAGAATATTTAAATTTTTTTTTCCTTTCCACTATTTGCCCGTGTCTTTGTGTACTTAATAATTTATTGAACATTTTGTGTGTCCTCCAGGGTGATCTTAGAGAGTGACCCACAGCAAGTTGTGCACCGTGTGGCTCTCAGAGTAAGCTCTGCTCACTACCTTTCCTTCCAGAAATATTCCAGAGTTTGGTCTTCCTTTTGTGAACTGTGTATGTATTATTTTTCTTGTAGGGTGATGACGTACCTTTGACAGAGCAGACAGTCACTCAGGTATACAATAAATCCTCCTTTGGTTCACTCTCTCCTACTAAGTTTAAACGATTTGTTAGATTATAGATCTTTAAAAGTCACTATTCTACAATCTGGTATAAAGGCCGATTGTAGATTAGTGGGCATGACGCGATGTTTCGCTTTGCCACTCGCCTTCAGGTTGCTGTTTTTTTTTTGTTGCCTGCACAATGGTGTGCATGATAGCTATTCAGTGGTAGAAGGTAGCCAGCAGTAGTTCCTGTCTTTTAGTTTCTATGCCTCTCTGTCTTTCTGTGGGTGTGAGCTCTTCTTGATTAATGTTGTCATTTAGGAGATCTGAGACCGGCCAACGCCATTCCTCCTATTGCAATGATTAATAGCTGTGTCCAGTCTCGATGCTTTATGGTTATGATTTGGCTTTCATTCAATCAATTAAGATGATTAATTAGGTCTTCGTAATTCCTTTTCATTTATATCACTTAGTCATTTTTTTGTGGTATTCATTTTTTATCATTACGCTCGGGTACATTAATTTTGTTTTTCTTTCTTTTTTTTAGTTCACTTGAATATTTGTTGCCATTATGGTTTCACTAAAATTTTACTGTACACAGTTAAACCTTGTTTTGTGTAATTAAAAGTATTTCTCTTTCACAGGTGCTTCAGTCTGCCAAAGAACAGATCAAGTGGTCACTTCTCCGATAGTTGTCTTTACGTCAGCGTAACCAGTGAGCTGCTGCTCGGCACAGACCACATGGCACTGATCTCCTCATCTAGCGTACATTTGATTCAAAGCTGTAGCAGTGCAAATGGCTAATCGAGTCACACTTTCGGACTTCTACTTTCTGAAGTTTCCTTTTTCATATTTTTTCTGCTGTCTTTTTGCTCCGTTTTTATTATCAAATAGGCTAAAATGTGTACATTCCAGTAATGATTGGCCTGTTTTGTTGATTCCTTTTTTAATTGTTTTTTTTTCTTCCAAAAACTTCTCTATGAATGTGATACACTGATAGACATCAAAACCTCTGAAACAATTACATGTATCACTCTATCCTGACATATAACCCTTTGAACAGCATGCTGTCATTCACAGATCACTGTAAAAAAATAAAATTGTGTTAAATTTACATTTGTTAAATATTTGCACCCAGTATTGCATTCATTACATATTTTATTTTCTAAATTGTTTAACATTTGTTACTTTTGTGTGCACTGTTCTGTTTTCCAAAGTGGTACAAATGGTGAGGAAATCATAAAGCTTTATAGCTTTACATGGATTTAATGTTTTTAATAATCCTTATCAGTTACCCTTTGTTCTTGTTTGCATAGCTTTACTTTAACCCTTGTGTTGTCTTGCGGGTCAAAAGTGACCCATTCCCATGTTTACCTGTAGAAAAAATACCCTAAACTATCTTTTTCCGGCTTGAAATTTTATGATTTTCCTAAATTGACCCCATCATTAGAAAAAGTGATACTTTGTTTTTGTTTATATTTCCATGTGGGCTTTACACCACTGAGGTACAAGGATTGTCTTATAGGTCATTTTTGACCCGTGCATTATAAAAGAATTTAAGCACCAGAAGAAAAAGTTCAAAGGCCATACACAAACTCTCTAACACACGTATACACACACACCTGCAACCCCCACCCCAACACGCATATCAAAGAAATTAATGTACGAATTGAACTTGCATTTCACCTTCACCTGCACTCTCAATATGCATCTAACCCCTCACATCACACAAGTTCCCAAACACAGCAAAAAACAATCTCAGACATAATAAAAACAAATTAGGTATAGAGGATATGAAGGTACACTGAATCTGAGTACCCCTAGTTGGTTTCTTGCTGACGCCATGTGTAGACATTTCACTGTTCAATAGGTCCTATGCTTGCACATAATGTCCTACATGGGATCTTCAGCATAAGCTGTTGGAACAAATTCTTGTGCTGAAGATGTTCAGCGTAGGAACGTAGAAGAAGAACATCTTCATTCTATGTTCAGCGTGGGGTGGGAAGGATCGGATGTTCTTCGGCTTATGTTGAAGATGTTCATCATAAGAACATCTTATAATTCAATACCTTATGTTGAACAGAAAATGTTCATCTTGTGTTGAGGATGTTCAGCATAAGAACATCTTCACGAGATGAACGTCGTCTCGTGAAGATTTTCTTCATCTTATGTTAGACACCTTATGTTGAGCAGAAGATGTTCTTCATCTTGTGTTGAACATCTCATATAATTGAGACACAACATAAGAGCTGATGTTAAATTGTTCACAAAATCAAGCTACATTTTGTTTTGTTGTGTTACGAGAGGTATTTTTGTAATTCACTTCCTAAAAAAATGAAGAATGAACCGTTGACTAAAAAGTTCAAAATTTTTGACTTTTTGTTCCCTTTCAGTATAATTAATTCAGAAGTAATAACTCCACATTTATATAATTACAATAACAAACCTTTACAATGTAAAAGAAAACTGCTACAACGCATGGTTTGTGGTAAAAAAAAAAAAAAAAAGTGTAATCCTGTTGATCGTCTTTTTGTATTGTATAACAAAAATACATGATAAAAAAATGAATTAAATTGAGTTGAATTGATAAATAACAGATTGTTTCATCATGCAAAATAGATTTTGGATTTAAAATTCAATTAATTTGCTTTATTTTGGTGCTTTTGTTAGGGTGGATAATTTTTGACCCGTTGGACAAGGGGAGTAAATGTAAAGAATGTTAGGATCGCAAGAGGGTTAAGAAAAAGGAAAGGAATTCTTATTGAAGTGAAAGTGTGCCATCTACCGGTAATGGGCAGGAATTACATAACTTGACAAAAATATTTTTGGGGGAGGAACTTCATTCCTGCCATTAGAATCAAAAATTGATGTTGAATCTTGTAAAATGAAAAGTTGTATAAGGGAAAGAAATATATTTTATGTATGTTTATCTACTGATGTGCGTCTTGGATGCCTTGTACACCCAGAAGTCACACTCTTGCTCTCTTCACTAAATATTTATGAAGGGGGGTGAGGTGAAAGAAATGCAAGAAATAATAGACATGACATCCATATTATGTCTGATGTACAGTGGATCATTCGAAATTACCTTTCTGCCCGTTAATTCCAGATTTTCTTTTTCAAATTTTTTTTCTTCACATTTTTTTCCATATTTATCCCAGACAAAAAAGTGTCCGCAGTACCCTTTTTGTACTATGGACAAAAAGGGTCAGCAGTACAAATAGATAAAACAAATGCATACAGTTAAATAAGAAAAGAAGCAAGACTTAAAATTAATAGGAAAAGCCTATTTAATTTGCTTTAGCAACAAATTGATTTCAGTCTAGAATGAACAGTTCATGTGCAATCTCATGTCTATTCTCCTAAAGTACATAAATTGGTTTATATTGACATCCTTAAACAAATATAATTTAAAAGTAATAGAGGGTTTTAAAATGCTTACAAAAAGTTTTCCATTTTAGTTTAAAGGCTTTTCACAATCATCTGTGTAATGGCATTTATTGGAGAAATTATATTTTTGTAAAATGCCTCGAGACATTTGTTGTGAATTGGCGCTATATAAACAAACTGAACTGAATTAAACTGAAAATAGAAAACATTAGCCTGACCCATTAATCATATTATTTTGGCTTTGCTCCATTTTATCCTGACACATCCCCTAAATGAAGTGCTAGGATGATGCTACTTGCTAAGTGTTCAGTGGAGAAAAGTAGTAAGAAAGAGGATGGTTAATTATTATAAATGGTCCCCATTAATACACCAGTTTACTGTTATCACGCCAGTTTGCTGGTATAATGAGAACAGCTTATGTCTCAGTGTGCGGCTTTAGTGCAAGACGTGGGGGCAGGAGGGGGTTTTGAAGGTTAAAAAGGACAAGGCCAGCTCGGGTAGACAGCAGTAAATGTAATTAGATGAAATCCCAGGAAGAGCACAGCATGGAAGAGAGCAGGTTAAAACACAATCCCACCCGGGATGCTTCTCCAAGCTCTCACTTTTCATTGAGATGGGCCTGCAGCACAATCGGCATCTCAGTGACTTGCTGTCACCCTGTAATTACAGTTGCACCATCATAAAAAGCAGCCAGGTAATTTATTTTAATTATGCAGGAATGAGTACAGCAGTTAGAAGCGTCATGGCCTGACATACTGTACATAACATGCAGTAAAATTGTCAGAGACGTGTGCGTTAGTCTCGTAATTGATCGATGCATACAGTGAAGGACTCGGTCCTTTCTCTTGTGAGAGTGTGTGTTTGTGGGGAGGGGGCGGTGGGACTTTGTAAATTAGTCAATAAATTCTCATCATCTGCAAGCTTACAGAGTCTTTATGCCAGAGTCAATGGGCCCCAGCACCCATTCAATAGAATGTCCAGGTAAACAGACACAAATAGGTAAACTATGCATACATGGAAACGTACTTACAGCACTTATGCACAATGTCACCCCTGGTAAAGATATGTGCAAAGCCTTAAAATAAATGCAGGTTTTATTTATTTATATATAAAAGGTTTATTGCTCCTAGAATAGCATTGTTCATGGTGGCAGCATGTTGCAGCAGCTCTGTTATGTTCTGATTTACTCTTTTTGTTGATTTTTATTCATAATTTTATGGGTTGCAGCATTGGATGTTTGGATAATTAATACCTTTGGTTTTGGATGTTGTGCATATGGAAGGATTTTCGCTCTTTTTCTTTTCTTTTTTTTTTTTTATCTGTCAGGCAGTTGCTATGATGCATAACTGTGGCAATAAGGTATTGTTTTTACAAGTGGGAGCAGCTGAAATGGCATCCCAACAGCTCAAATAATACTTGAACAACAACCCAAATTCCAGAGCAGTTGATGGATGCAGAGCAGGACTAAAGAGCAGAGAGAGGAGGAAGTTAAAATCATCTCTTCCATTGATTATGAACAATCATATCACCAATTTCAACGTCTTTGTAACCGGCCAGAGATTTAAAGAGGAGAGGAAGAGAAAATTAGGTGTATTAACAGTGCTTGCAGACAACTGATGGTATCATCCGGAACATGTTACTCTGAAATATTGTCTCTGAAATTGAGCTGTTTGCCTGTCATTAGATTGTCACAGAGCAACAGTCTTCAGTCAGAGGCCTCTTTAGATTTAGCAAAATCACAAGGCATGTTTATTTGTATAGAATTATCAATACACAAGATAATTCAAAGTTCTTTACAGAAAAAGGATCAGGGATAAATAAATTTATATTAAAAACAACACTAAAAATAATTGCAGTTTTAGCCAACACAGAAAAGAAAAGACTATCCTGCATCTATGAAATAAATATGCAGGATGGGAACAATTTAATGCAGTAAACAAATATTTGTTCAGTCCTGATTTAATGAACCCATCAGTTTCTGTATATCTTTTGTTTTTTTTGAGCGTTTGTTCCAGAGCTGAGTAGCATATAAACTAAACGTACCCTCACCCCTCCCTTTTACAGGAATTGAAGAATTGAGATTGTAATCTGACAGTTCTAAAATGTATTTACGACCAAGGCTATTCAGTATGTTAAGGGTTCAAACAAGATATTAAAATCTATCCTTTTAGCAAACAGTGAGCCAGCAGTATAGTGATTTAGGGTGGCGTTTAATATAGACCATTTTTCTGTCACTGATCAGAACTCTGCTAGCAGCATTTTGGAGGAGCTGCAGCTGTCTGTTTGACTTTTATAAAGACGTCAATACAATAATCTAACCAACTAAGAAGAAATATATTCACCAGTTTTTCTGTTTTAACAGGAAACTATTTATTCAACTAATGATTTAAGATGCAAGCAAGCTTAGGAATAAAATGTATTATATTTGTAATATAATAAATTGTGTTATTAAAACTTTGATCTGAGGTTACAATAACAGCCAGATTTCTTGCATTCTTTGTGGTTTTAAGGCTCATTGAATATAGTTCTTATTCCAACATGTCTTGGAATAAGAGAAGACTTTTCTTTTTTATGGCATAAAGTCTGAGGAAATTATGGACACTCCTGCTCAGTTACTGTACATGTGGTGACATAGAAATATAAAATTGTGTTACCAGAATAAACATAAGAAATGTTTTAGATGTTACTCTATTATGTGAACTAAGTGGAGAATATAGATGTGGAATAAAACAGGCAGGTGAATATTGGCTTGAAGAATCCCATATTTGATCTTTGTGTGCTCAACTTTATATCTCATTATAAAAATATAATTCTAATTATGTAAAACACAAAAAAGGCCCAGTTTACATAATAAGTTGTCATTCAGATTAGCACACTACCAAAAATATCTCCTTGTTTTACCAGTAGTCAATCTGTATACCATGACATAAATGTAGCAGAGATATATCCAGAATAAACTGATGCCACTCTCATAAGGACCCCATACATTCTTAGAAAAGAAATGTATCTAAAATGTTGAAAAGTTTTGGGTTTTTTTCAAGTCGATTTTATAGTCTAAGGACATTGAATTAGCTACTTATGATTTAAATGTTTAAAACAACTGTAATGACTGATGTTCATTTGACCACAACACAGAGTGAAGAGAATGGCAGAGAAGGTAAAGATAAAAAGAAATTCCCATGGCTCACGGCTAAAGAACCGCAGCAGCTCATCCAAGTTTTACAAAACAGTAGAAGAGTCTATACAGTTTCCTGGAAGCAGAAGGAAACATCTGTCCATATACTCACGACACTACAAAAAAACCCCCCAAAAACAACAACAATAACCAGGAGGATGCTGCATGGATAAACATTTAGAAATAGGCCATTAAAAGCTACTTAAACTGCTTGCAGTTGTGAATGCGTGCATGTAGAGTAGAGGAGATATGTACCCAAGCCTGCGTCCCCCCCTCGCCTTCGCGGCAGCATTGTGGCAGCTTGACATGGTTTATGGCCCCAGTTGCCCTCTCTGGCTCTGTTTATGGATTCCCATAGAAAAAAGAATCATGGCCACTCCAAGGAAACCCAGCCAAAAACAACACCTCCGCCATTGCACTCTTGCCTGCCTTTGCCATAACTCAACTCACTATTTATGTCTCTAGAAAAAGGAGAAAAAACTTTTCATAGTAATGACATAAGATGACTGTAAATTCCGATGATAATGTTTAATTTTTTTGTGTCATTGTAAAATAAAAATGTCACCACATGTGTGTGGTTTATTGGATGTCGTTATAAGTTGGTAAAAAAAAAAAAAAATAGGATTTTCTTTTTTGAAAAGGAACAGTGTAACCCCCATCCCCACCCTGCCATCACAGGTCTGATTTCACAGAACCATTTATTTCTTAGTATAGCCTATCTGTAAGATTTAGCTCATGAAAGTGCTCAACTCTTATTGGATAATGAAATCACACCACCAAGGGAATTGATTGCTGAAGAAATATTCCTTCATCTGATGTTTTGCTTGGGCTTTTTTCTACGTTCCTTTGCTTGTAACTCTTTCCAGAAAGCATTGAATTGGAAGATGGTCGAAGAAGCTCTTTATTCTGGGTTTAAATGCTCCATGAGCATACCGTGCTTCTTCCAGGCTGAAAAAAAGCCCTCCAGCGTTAAGCCTTGTTTAGGTTTGCTCTGCTGCAGGGGGAATTCCAATGTGTTCTGAACTTGCACAACTGGGGCACATCTGGTTGAATGGGCTCAACTGGACTCTGGTTTACCCCCTGCTTCAGACCCCCACAGGCAGGCTGTAATCCAGAAGGCTTGCCACTAATGGAGTTGTGTCACAAAAGTCAGAGGCTACTGCTGTTATCAAACAGTCAGCACAAAGTTTGGTGTAGATATGATGCAAAAGAGCCCTAAAGAAGGCCCATCAGTCAGTTTTTATTGTAAACAGTCAACATCAGACACATGTATGGTGGTTGTAAACCTTTATGAGGGCTATTCCTTAGCTGCAACTGCATCTGGAACAAAACCAAAAAAAATTTTTTTTTTTGCAGTGGAGACTAAATCCATCCTTCCCCGTTTATTAGTTTGCTACAGAATTTGCATTTTTCTTTTTCCCTTTGTTCATCTTCGAAGATTGCAAAGAAATAGATTTTCCTTGCATACCTCCACCTTCACTATATTTCCTTATTCACTTTTCCTCACTCTCTTCCCCTCCTTCCCCATGGATTCCCCCAACCACACCAAGACACCGTTAAGAGAGCAGTCCAGACAGATTTACAGCCATCGTCTTTCCATTGGCCGCCACTGTGACAGCTGAGATTTAACGCTACCTTCTCATTGGCCAAGGCGGGACAGGTTAATTTACGGCTGTACTGTGATTTGATGCCTCCTGCCTTTGAAGTGAGTTACTGCTCTGTCGCTCATAGGACACAGAAACGGTGTCAGGTTGCAATCGTAAAAATCTTATCCCTGAAGGGAGGTGGCACTGGAGTACAATAGTCCTTATATCACTAGAGCTTCTTGCAAGCAAAGAGATACAACAGAAAGAGAGAAGTGTCCAAGTACCAAGTTGTTCATTTGAAAATGTTTTGAATAAAACATCATGTCTGTACCCAAGAGAGGAATCCGATTATGATGCAAAATGAGAGAAAAGGTGATTTTTCATGTCAGCAGACTCAAGAATGTGTTATTCATGCCTCTTCTTTTTGGACCTGAACGTACCTTTGCATTGGCTAAGTTTCCTTCAATCATTCCAAATACCTCTAACAATTTTCTTTTATATAACTGATAACTTTTTTCTGGACTTTAATCCTTAGCAGTCATTATATCAAGCATATGCCACTACTTCCTTGTCTGAGAACCAAGTATTAGCATTGGTGCCTTGAAGCAAAAAGGTAATTTGTTCAAATCCTTGCCAAAGGCCTTTTCTAAATTACCTTTACATGTTATATTCATGCAGCATGCATGGGTACGCTTTACATACTCAAGCTTTCTTTCACTATCAAAAAGTGAAGTCACTTGACTTCTCCATAATGATTGGTCATCTTTGTGTCATTCTGTAATGGACTGGTGACTTGTCACCTCTTGCCTATTTACTGCTGGAGATAGGTTCAAGTAGACCTAGCGGGTCTCCTAAACCCAATAGGTATTAAGTGGATGTAGACAATAGATGGATGGATGAATGCAAACAATTTCTGCTGGTGAAACATTTTCAAGAACAACATAGTACATAAGGTAACCAGGAATGCATGATGTCCGTTCTGGTGAAATATTACTAATCACAATTTTCTCCCATAAAGTCAATATCCATCCATCCATCCATTTTCTTGCACCCTTATCCCTTGTGGGGTCGGGAGGTGCTGGTGCCTATCTCCAGCTGCGTTCCGGGCGAGAGGCGGGGTACACCCTG
>CAEFZY010029452.1:0-166418 GCA_903066815.1 Brachyrhaphis roseni | reverse complement strand
AGTGAAAACAGGCTCCTCTATCTTGCTAAAAAGTTACTTGTAAATTGGGTTGGTTTTATTTTAGTATACTAAGATATTTGTAGTAGAAACTAGACAGAAAATACTTGGTAATCTTTTGTGTTTTAGCAGTGCAGCATTTGAATCTTTTCCCCACTGAAACATGTTTATATTTGTTGCTCTCCACCAGCGTACCATCTCCGTTTCATCCGCTGGTTCTCCGGGCCCCCAGCTGTCGTACAGCCACTGTGACCTCTGAGATTTCGGGGGCCGTGAAAGGGTTTGGCCTGTCAGTGTCTCCCTCAGGGCACAGCAGTGACATTTAACTCAATATCCCAGAAGGATAAGGTTTCTGCCGTGCTCCCCTCCATCTTCCGCCTCCTTCTGTCGCTGAAGTGTGAGTAGCTCGTGCACGCAGGAACTCCTGCAGACCCCGCGAACTGGGACACCCATCTCCACCAGCCCCCTGCTGGGTTAGCGCGCCGCACCCTTCAGCCTCCCTCAGGGATCACCGTGTGCCACCCAGCGCTGTCCTCCCTCCACTTTTGAACTTTGTCCATGTTCCCAGTTCTTTGCAAGTGTTGAGCACTGCGGCGGCGCAGCTGTACTCATCCTAAGTCTGTCTCTGCTGACTTGCAGACCTCAAGCAAAGTGAGAGGCAACGGGCGTCACTCTAAGATGTACAGCTCTGATGTATTTTCTAACGATTGCACTGTGTTGAGGTTTCTACCTGCCACATGGAAAATTTGGCACAAATTTGCAAAAAAAAAAATAAAAATCCTACCAAATATTTTGGTGTAGCTTTTAGTGCAAATGTGTTTGTACACTTGAAATAAGACAAAAATAACTTACAAGTAACTTTTCAGCAAGATATAGGAACTTGTTTTTAATCAATAATTCACTAATATAGGTGGAAAAATGCTTATTTCACTGGCAGATTATTTCACTTATAACATGGTAAAATGTTCTTGTTCTAAGTGAAATAATCTGCCAGTGGAACTAGAACATTTTCATCAATATTAAGCAATTATTGACCAAAAACACGCTCCTGAAAAATCACTCCTTAGTTAATTGTCTTATTTCAAGCACTAATATACAGACTAGTGAAGTAACTATTTAAAGTGACAGTCGTCAATAAGATTTAACGTTTAATTTAATTAATTTGATATTTTGAGCTTGAGCCTCCTGTTGATTTTATTAAGTATAAAGTGAAGACGAAGGCAACATAATCAGGTTTCAAAGTGAAGGGGAACCAATATGTGTAACGCAGGCCAGACGTGTGTGTGTGTCCTCACAAAGATGGAAAAAACCTCAGTCATATCAGTCACTTAGGACTCACCTTGAGGGAAAACGCTGCACTGCACACAAAAAAATATAAATCTTACCAAGCAGTAGTCCAGTTTCTAGTGTAATTTCTGGACACAATTGAAAATAAGACAAAACTTACTCACAATTAACGTTTCAGCAAAAACTCTTTTAAGTCAATAATTCCTTAATGCTGCTGAAAACGTTGTAGTTCCTCTGACAAACACTGATGTACACCTGGTATTTTCACAGGTTTCATATTGAAAGAATTTGATTTTAAAGAATGTTTCTTTAGAATAATTTTATTTTGCAATTATGTCATTTATATTAATGATTTTCATTTTGATTAAAAAAAAAACAACGCAATTTTCACGTAACTTTATATTTTAGTCCGTCTGATTATGTAATTTTTAAATATTAAAAAAAATTATATTTGTTCAGTTGCTCTGAACAAATATAATTTGTTCAGAGCAACTTACTTTTCCTTTTTTTACTTAGATTACTTTTTTACTCGAGTAATTTCTTGGACAGCTAATTTTTACTTTTTCTAGAGTAAATATATATTGAATTACTGCTACTCTTACCTGAATACAATTTTTGGGTCATTAAGATATTTGCACGAAAAACTACTATTACTATTTAAGATATTTGATTAGATTTGTGTTTTTTGAAGTGTAGGTAAAATTCAGTTACAGCGCAGATATTATTTTTGTAAAAACAAAGCAGAACTGAACCTGACTGCACCTGCATATCGTTTTTCACACATGCAAAGTAAGCTGAAAGGTTCTCAGAGTGATTGGATTTATACAGCAGTGCAGACATAATTAGGGTTATGGATAAAGCAGCCATAAAGTTGGTTTTAGCACCGTACTTGTTACAGCATTAGCTAATAGTAATAATAGAAGTGGCAGCTGAGCCTCTGAATCCAGAATTCCTCTGCAGATATAAATAGAGAAGGTGACAGTGTGCAGTCGGCAGTGGCAGCACAACAGCTTTGCTGCGTTTTTATGTAGGAATGTCTGCTCCTCGCTGCAGCTCAGATTCATGAATCAAACCTCCACGTATCACGGAGAAACGTTGGGACTCATTAAAACTCCAGTGTCATTAGTGTCCAGCAGGACTGCGAGGGTTCTGGTTGTTCACACCATTCCAAGCACTCAGGGATGTACTATATAAGCCAGGAGGGAGCTGATGAGGGAACGCGAGACTGTTGATCATCTTAATAGAGTGTCGCTTACCTGGTTTGCGCTGCATTTTACAAACTGGAGGTATTTTATTGGGAAACTCGATGTGAGCTGAAGGTCTCACAAAAGAGAATAATTTACAGAGCAGCTGAAATTTTTATAAAACCCAATCTGATCCTAAATAAGGTTAATAAGTTACTTTTGTGGGTTTTTTTGCAAAATCATCAAACCTTTGTAAAATTGTTGTCATAAGTCATCTGTTATCCTATTAGCTATTCAAAATGGGAATGACAAGAGAACATTACATTCTATCAGAATAAAGGAGATCTATTATAAAAAATGATTTTTTTGCATGTTTTTTGTACTTCCATTTGGGTTTCTATTGCTTCTAAAAGCAGCCCAAACACTTAAAAAAAAACAACACCCAGGCAGTTTTTGGCAATAAGTTAGAATGTGAATGGTTTCAAAAACCTTCTGAATGTTAAGTCAAAATCAGCAGAGCAACCCCAGCTGGTTACCTAGCAACCCAAGCTGGGCTCCATCATGTTTGATCAGCTGGTTTTAGTGATGTATGTGTATGCACAATAAAATGGCTGCTGGAAAAGACTAATGTTTTGTTGCTGACTTACCATCCAGAAATCACTTGTTTCATTCTTGGTTGTGCATGAGGCTCGACTTCTGCTTTTCTAAGTTGTAAGGCCATTTTCACATGAGAGCATCAGTTGAATCGGGTGGCATGGCCAACAGCTGCTTATCTTAATTTAAAGCGACAAGAGTCCCTAAAACAGCTCATTCTGAAAAGAGCTCAAAATAAGCACAACTGAGCAGGCTAACAATATTATCTAAGAATGATTTTGTGCAAAAATTGTGATGAACATGTTTTGTATCGCCCATAGACCAAGTTCAGAAAATCTGAAAAGTTTCAACTTTCAAAATTATACATTTCAGAGATAAATCTGTTTCTATTTTTTTTCTAGAAACATTTTGAGTTTAGAATGTAATTTTTTTTTCTTCTATATTTCTCAGATTAATCTAAAAATTGTAAATTTTTTGGACAGAAATGTCCTCCTTTTTTTCCATCTACAATGGCTCCAATAGCCAGTTAGCTTAGCATCAACCACACGACGCGCCTCTAACGTTTTACTGACAGAAAAGTCCCAAAAGAATAAAAAAATACAATCTATAGAATCATATCTTGGTAGAATACAGAATATTACTTTAATTTAAGACATATTTTACTGAAGTTGGATTAGAAATAAGGGCCCTACAAACATTTTTGTGACTGATCGGAACGGTTTCGTTTACTGACATGACTCAATGCACAGTAATGGCGCCTAAAAGCTACAAACGGTTAGCTTTGCTGCATAACTTTTGCGAACTTCTGCCCAAAGATTATGTCAATTAATATTACTTACTTTTCTGGGTTTCATTTTGTTAACTGAACTGTTTTAAGGCGCCTTCGCGTCTATGGGCGGATAGTTAGTTAAAGAAACGTCTTTTTGACCCCCACTACACTGCAGGAATGTGCGCATGCGCGAAATACCCGTATGTAAACAATAACATTGAACGTCTGTTTTAAATAGTCCAGCCACCGCAGATTTTAATGTGGTCAAACGTAACTAAGTCTATCTTGCATTTTTATTATTTTTTTATTTGAATTTTAATTAACTTCTGATTCATAATTTTTATATTTTTAAAGGAAGCGCAGACACCCTAATGTGATTTCTTTATTTACTCAAGGCTTTCCAATGAATAATGTTCCCAACTTAATTAAATAATCACTATGATGAATTTAGTTGCAGTAAAACACATTGCTCAGCATTAAATTGCCAATATTTGCGTCCACAAGAACATCTGCCTTGGCATATTGACTGGCACAAGTCCATGAATCAGGAGGCTTATATTTCATGAGGGCCATTCTGTTACCAGAGTGTCATAAACCAAATCCTTGTGCTGTTTTATAACAGCTGTCATAAATTACAAAACGGCTCAGTGTGTCAGGCGGGCAAGGCGATATGAATGGCTATGTACAGTATTTGGTATCATTTGAAAGATGAACTCTGTAAAATAAACATATTTAATGTCTTATCTATTTTAAGTCCACTGACCTTCCCTAACCAAAGGCACAGCTGTAAGCGAAGGGAGTGGAGGAGCAGCAAAACTCGAGTTTTCTCTTTCCAGTGACTCTTAATCTGGTAAACAGACTCACTGAGGTCAAGGTCAGGATTAATTCGGACCTCAAAGCTGACCGAGCAGCACAGATTTAACCCCAAAACCCCCCAGTAAACTTAAAAAAAGAGGCAGAAATAGAGAAAAAAAATGGAGATTTCTGCAAACAGTGAGCTTCAGAATACAAATAAATAGGTAAAAATGTGAAATATTTGAAATTCATTCATTCTCAACTGAATAATTGGTAAAAGAAAGGTCAGAATTAATGTCATTCGACTTGTAAAATACCTTTGTGACGATCTTAGGAAGGACAAAGAGTTCATTACCTTTTTTAAGCCTCCATTCTACAGTAGTACACGTCGCTCCTCACCTCTGTGTTCCTGTAAAAGGAAGGCAGAGTGATGGACGGGGCGTCTTGACCGGGTCGCTGATGACAGGAAGATGAATGAATGCAAAAAAGAGCCGGAGAAATGCCAAAGAAGAAAACAAGACTTCATATTTAAAGTAAATATAGAAAGACGGCAAATTTTTCCAAAGAATGGCAGCATCAAATAGTTTTATCTTTAAAAACAAGCACTTTGAGATTGTGATTATTTTTATTAAAAATGCAGTTACATGCAAAGTAAATCTTTACATTTTTGCATTTAATTAAATTAGGGACGTCTTAACACGTAACCTAGAGAGTAAAAAAAATATTAAGTTAAATTTTATTTCTTGAACTGGTAGGAGTGGATTAATTTATTCACTAACACTGCCACCTTGTGGACAAAAGCAAACATCACACACCAAATACAAACTAAATCCTCCAGTGTTTTTTTTTCATTTGGTTCCTTTTTTCTTTGCCTTGTGTGCAGAGATAAAAAAAAAAACAAAAAAAACTGAAGTGTGACTTTTTATTTAGACCCAATAAACAAACATATTAGTGGAAAACACTTAAATATTAGATTCTTCATTTTGTGATGCAAAAACAATTGGGCTAAATCATGTTTGAAAACAATTTGCACCTTTTCTGGGAGATGCATCATGAAGAAACATGTTTCTCAATGTAACTACTATAACTTATTAAATCAATTTACTCATATCTCTCTTCCCTTTATTTTGTGACGTGATTTTTTGGAGTCCTTCTCCTGACTGATCCCTTTGAACAGCATTATATTTGCTTGTATTATATGTACAAACTCTAGCCATGACAGGCAAAACATGAATGAAATTTAAGACCTGTGCAAAAGAAATTTGCATATTTTATGTTGTAGTACCAAGCTTGTTTTGTGCAGAGTGCACGTAGCATCATACGACATTAAAAATGATCCGGTGGCGATGAGCTGCATTGTCCAGCCAACAAACTACATTTACCAGAGATGGGCACAAAAAACTAGCTAGCTAGTCAGTAAACAAGGGTTTATTAGCACTGATGAGGTGCTAACAAACTGATGGTTGAGGCTATCACTAACTGATTAGCTGCCAAAGTCGTTAATTTAAAGTACTGTGAAAGCAGTTTAAAGTTTGTCAAAGTACTTCAGCAACTAATTACCTTCAGCTAAGTAGCTGAAAGTAGCTAGTTAGCTACTTTAGCAACTAATTAGCTGCTTACTAGCAGCTAATTATCTGCTAAGCTTAGTGATAGCCTCAACTGCCAGTTTATTAGCACATTTCTAAATGCTAATAAATTAACAGCTAGCTGTTATTTTAGCGGTAGCCTCAATTACCTCGAGTCACAGAATAAAGATTTGCCTGACAGAAAAATAAACTATAGACTGAGATTAAACAACAAAATTTAAAACATGTGATTAGCAGTATTTAAGGTAAACTTCAACATTTTCTAATACATTTAAGATATTTTAAGGCCTTATTTTTAAATACATTAAATTTTGACTTTTTAAGGATGCGCAGAAACCCTGCTTTAATGCAGTATATTAGAAGAAACAAAAATGCTTAAATCAGTGAATAATTTACAGTTTAATTCCTGCGACTAAGCATGGGTTCAATGCAAAACTGATAATTACACAAACACAGAAGAAGAGGGAGACACGGCAGCTCAGATTCTCGGTTTATTGGTCAACTCGATGAAAGACTACAAAACGAATTCACAAAAAATCTCTTTCAAGTAATCAAATCTGTACAAACCTAAACTGTATGGGGGGTTTTTACAGCTCTGGCTCATATGAATCTGACGAGTCATTTGTGTTTGCGCGTGTGTGTCGGCGTGTTCCTGCTTGGAAATTATGCAACTCCTCACAGCAAAATAAGCAAGACACGAAACACACACACACACACAGACACCTGTTTGAGATTTTACAGTACAGAAACAGGGAAAACAAAACACGCCTCCCCCCTCTTACTCTCTACAAGTATGCTGCCAAAGCCGCCACGACAGCAACCTATCTCCCAAAAAAACCCTGCGATTTCAGTCTGGTTGCCATAGAGACCAACCCTGTGGTTTCAACGCGGTCAGAGCAAGGGGAAAGTATAAACCTTTCAATAAATTTGCAAAAATGTACATGTGATTTTAATGCTCACCTGCAGACGAGACAAGTTTATAGTCCGCGCACGCACTCACTCAGACAACTCATTACATTAAATGTTTTAAGAAGTACAGATAAAAAAGGAAGAAAAATAAAAAGCCCTGGGTATAGGTTTGATTTCTGGCTGTTTGGTGAAATAAAGGAGAAGAGAGGTAGAGAGGGCAGGAGGGATGGGCCGGAGGTCGAAAAGCAAACTACTGCTGTCATTTCTTAGCTTTCCTGGGAGGAGTGACGGGGCGGCCGGAGCCCAAGCCGCCTCCGCCGCCGTAGAACAGCTTCTTATCGGCGGGTTTCAGGATCTGTTACAGAAAAAAATCATCAGGAAACAACAAATAAACAGAGAAAGTAATGTGTTTTCTATAGATATTAATATCTGTATCAGACCCAATATTGGGAATAGAAAAAATGAATATCAACATCGGTATTGGTAGGGCTGCAGCGCTAAATTTTGCTGGACAATAAAGTTATTGCGATAACGATAATGTTGTTTTAAGACAATTTTTAAGTAATCTGATGTTAAAGAAATAACGCAAGAACACATTGTAAAGATAAAAAACATTAAATGTCAATGAATGATGCATGCAAAAGAGCTGGCTAGTTAGCTAGTCTGCATGTTGCAATGTAGATGTCTTGACAGGAAAGTCCAGTGGAGGAAAAAATACATAGAATATACAATTAAATAGTAAAGACACAATTTAAGACCTGGGATTTAAGGCCAATCTACTTTTAAGGCCTAATTTTTAGATATGTGAATTTAAGTTTTTTTAAGGACATCCTGTTACGATTTCATTCTCACCAGTAAGCAGAAATTTCTTGTGGCCTGGCCCTAATACTCCATCTGTCATTTGTAATTTCCTTACAAGAGACTAAAAATTTATTAAAATTGCAAATCGAGTTAGGTATGAAAATATTGTAGAATATTCAGGTGTAATGCTCACCTGGAATGAACACATGAGGGTCTCATCTACGCTCATCATGGCCCCTGCGTTGTCGAACTCTCCGCAGTAGTTTGGGGCTGAAAACAGCGTCACCAGCTGACGCTTAGCAAAGAACTCATAACCGTCCTCAACCACCTGAAATCACAGGCAGGAGACGGTCAAAACACAGCAGAGTGAAGGAGGCAGGAAATAAAAACAATTAAAAATGAGGGTTTTTTAAACAAAAATAATAATACACAAAAAAGAAAAAACTGAACAAAAAAAGAATTGAAAAAATTAACATTTGTTCTCCCCTCCCCAAACTCTCAATAGTTCAGGTGGGAGTTAAACTGCTCCTTCAAGACGCTAACATATGTTTATCACTGATTGCAACAGAGGTTTTAAGATCTAGAGAACATTTGATACTATTAATGACGCTGCGGATACAGCTAACAATTATCTGAGTAATCGATTATTCTTTTGACAGACGATTAATCGATTTCCCCAAAGATTACCGTGATTTCCGAACTATAAGCCGCGGCCTTTGTCACACGCTTTCAACCCTGCGGCTTATACAATGATGTGGCTTATTTATGCATTTTTTTCCCCTAGCGGCCGCCAGGGGGCGCTGGAGCAGAAAAGGTGAGAGTGAGACAGGTGGAATATATGTGTAGAGGAAGACGCAAGTGCCAGCGCACAGGAGGAAGATGAAGATGGCTCTCAGTGACTTTTACCGGTATGTTTTTTTTTAACCAGCCCTGTTAGTGCTGTGTTACTACTGTGTTGCTGCTGTGTTACTGCCGCGTCACAGGCTCTGTTTGGAAAGAAAAGCTAAGGTATATTATTAAAACTTTGATAACTCTTTCTGTGTACCGTCTGTATGTAGGCACATGCGGCTTATAGACAGGTGCGGCTTATGTATGTACAAAATTGTTTTCCTTTAAAATGTACTGGGTGCGGCTTATAACCAGGTGTGCTCTATAGTCCGGAAAATACGGTAATTGACTGTCCCAATGATTAATAGATTTTTCAGACAATTAATCAATTGTTCTAACGATTAATTTGTAATTCTTACTATTAACTTATTGCTGTCAATTAATCGATTATTCTGACGACAAATCAACTGTTCCGACAATTAATCAAGTAAAAAATTAGCACATTATACCAAATTTTCAACCACTTTCGTTTATTTTGTACAGTATTAAAAATACATTAAAAATGCTAATAAATAATTCAATTCCTAAATGAGAAAAACATTTTATTGCCTATAATGCAGCAACATATTATTTCTTTAGTGTACTCTTGATCATTTGTAGCATCTGCAGACAAAAAAAAAAAAAAAATCAACATGTAAAATGTTCAGCCCTTTCTGCTTGACTTAATATCGATACAGTGTAGGGCTAATTATTTTTTAGATAAACTAATCAATAATTGGATAGAAAAAGATGTTTAATAGGAGTTTGAACCAGGTGAAGCTAAATCCGCCACTTTAGGATTTCTGTGTAAACACATTTACAGACAAAGAAAGTTTTTCATCTTAATTGCAGAATGTTTACATTTTTGTTCAGTTTTGGCTTAAATGTTGCTCTGACTGTGCTGTTCTTTTTTTAAATAAAACAGTACAATTTTACCTTTAAATATCTGCATAGTACAACTTAGTTGACCATTATTTTAACAATCGATTAATCACGATTGAACCGATTAATCACGTTCAAGCCGATTAATTAAACCCTAACAAAGATAGGACAATGTTTCTAATGGGAGAGTAGGTAGGAAGGGAAACCAGTAAAGATATTAAAACAAATCAGACAAAAATACAAGTATAGAAATATTAGCAATATAACATTTATGTACAATCTACGTCCGTAAACTAACTGAAATCAATAGCCAATATTTAAAACTTGGAGAGAAGTATAACTGAGCTTCAGCTTTTACTGTTGTTTTTTGAGAAGTTCCACCTGCTGCACTTCCACAAAACATTTGAAAGTCATCAACCAGTTTGCTGAGAATTCAGAGAGGAAGTTCCCAGCCGATAGGAACAACATGAGCGCAGAGAGAGCCGAGCCTCGCAGAAACAGGTTCCAACAAGCTGAACACACCTCGAATAAAAACATTCCTTTGTCCTAACGGATTATTCTACAACCGAATACAAATAATAATCAATTCAGCTGAAGAACAAGTCGCTCTGGTTTTGCTTTTGACATCTCTCATGAAAATATTAACTCTCCACACCAACCTGATGGGCTCGACAAATCAGGTCCATGTCGTGTCTGTGGAGGAACTTGGTGACCACATCTGCGCCGAAGGTGAAGGAAACGCCGCGGTCGTTCTCGCCCCAGCCCAGCACGTCCTTGTCCGGGTCGGCCCACAGCAGGTCGCAGAGGAGGCCCTGGTCGGGCACGTCGGTGGGACGCATGACCCTCCTGACCTGCTCCATGGACTGGAGGTCCGGGGAAAGGCCTAAACACGAACAACGCCCAGGTTAAAACCGGCAGAATTAGCAGAAAATATACCAATATTTTTGATTTAGGGCATTTAAAGTGCAAGAAACTGAACCAGTTCCACAGCAATGACACTATTTCATTCAGTGGAAACTTCAAAAATTCAATAAATGTAAGCATGGCCAAAATGATTAATTGAATTAATTGTGATTAATCGATTATTGGAACAATCGTCAACCGATTCTGTAATCAATTAAGTGTACAGGCTCAACAAAAGGTCAATTTTCTGACCAGATGTCATCTTCAGAGCAGTAACTCAGCCAAAACTGCATAAAATATACATACGTTTAACATTTAAGATAAAAAAACAACCTTTTGTTTGCATATATTTATTGAGGCTAAAGCGATTAATCGGATTAGTCGGTTATGGAAGTAATCGTCAACCGCTTTAGTAATTAAAGTCCAGAACTTTTTACATAAACTGATTTTTGATCATTACATCTGTGAATTTCTGACTGATATTCATTATTTTTTATATTTGTTTCATGTTGGATTCATGTTAATGTCTATTTAAAGACTTAACTTTGAATTAAAAAAAAAATATACAAAAAAAATCTCAATCAGAAATTGCACGACCGCCGTGGAGTTTCTCCACGACCCCCCAACGAGTTGCAACCCCCACATTGAAGACCTCTGGACTAGATCAGAGGTCTAATTGATCACTAATTATTTTTTCTTCAAAAGGAGCAAAAATGTGGAAGAAATCCCTGCATGTACCCAGAACAAAACTAACTTTTGAATTGAATTCTGCAAACTATGAAAGTGATTAAACCAGACTTAGATTTAAGCTCCATCGCCGTCCTTCTGCAAGGTAAAGCTCCTTCATGTGTTCACTCTCTCTTATGTAACCAGACTTTACAGATCAGCAGTCTGTGTTTACATATTTTCACTCGACGCCGCCATTTTATCTGAGCCCACTTTCAGGTGTTTTCTAATTTCTCTAAACCTACTAACACAAATATTTATTCTCAGCGGATGTGTCGAGTGATTATCTGCAACATTCGCCTGATCCTTAACTGTTTTATCAGATGTTTTCAAAATGTAAATCCTAATAAGGGTAGGATAAAAATCAACCTAAGTAGCCAAACACTGACTCATAAAACGGGACATAAATAGAGTGAATTTTACGCTCGTTTGGCTGCGACAGAAACAACAGAGCAGAGATGAGAGAGGAGGATACCTCCATGGCAACAGAAGATCTTCTCGTCAACGATGGCTGCGACGGGCAAACAGTTGAAGCAGTCGGTGAAGGTCTTCCACAGCTTTATGTTGTATCGCCTTTTACCTGAGAGAGAAAACCACACCAGAAAGCCTGAATGTTGGATAATTTCACAATACGTTTCAGTGGGACTGCATGCAGGAGAGGAGGGGAAATTATGTAATCTCCACTTTTCTTTTTTGCAGATAAAATCTGAAAAGTGTGGCATGCATTTGCATTCAGCTAAACAGAGTTAATAGTTTGTGAAACAGAACCAAGTGAAAGTAAAGGTGCACCGATTGCAGATTTCTGAAACTGGACCTGACACTTCCAATTTTTGGGTCTGAGAAGTTTAAAAATGATCAACTTTTTGCCGTTCTTCTTTGCAAAACAGCTCAAAGTAAGTCTGATTGGATGAGCCACACTCTCAGCTTGACCTTCCAAGACAATCAGTTAATTTCTGAGCACTTTAAACTTCACAAAATAATAAATTTTCAAGTCTTGCCACACATTTAAAACTGGATTTATGTCTGGACTTTGACTGGGCCATACACTTTTCCCACAGTAAAAATTCAAGCACTTTTCAGATGAGTTTTCATAGTTTTCCAGCACCGCACTTTGAAGACAAAAATAATACAAATGAACTAAAGAAAACAGTTTCTGTACAGTATTATATAATATAATTTATTACAATTATTAATACGTCTTGTGATTGTATTTTACATTTTAAAACTGGGGCAAAAAAGTAAAATATAACAACATTTTATGTTTTGAAATGTGACTCTTACACACAAACCCTTTACAACCGACTGGTCTGAAAAAGTTACTTAACAATATTTAAGTTTTCAGGAGCTAATAAAAATAATGTAGGTGATAAAAACCTAAAACAATAAAGGTTTAGTCAGATTTAAGTTCAAACAGTGAGAGAAAAATGTTTTTGTTTTTTTATTATCTTTAAATATCTGGTTTCAACTGAAAGTAACATTTTCCAAATTTATGCTTTTAATCAAATGGTAGATTGAACTTTATCACAAAACTGTGCAGGTTGAATATCAAGAACTTTCAAGGACAGAAAACAACCTTGAAACATGTAATAGAAATGAAAACATTTTCAAAGATTTCAAGTACCTCATTAAAAAAAAACCCAAACACACAGAAAAGTTGCTAAAATAAGGAAACAAACGTGTATATATTTTACTAATTAGGATTAATTACTGGATTTTTAGACTACTTTCTGTTGAACGTGAATAAATTGATTAAATTTCTACACAATGTAAAAAAGTTTAAGGGGAATGAATACTTTCATTAAGCACTATCAAACCAAACTTCTTCTTAAGCGGTGGATAAACAAATACAGTTTGAATTTTTCCTGACTTACACTCATCATAGAAGCCGTATATTCTGTTAATGGAGGCGCACTCGTGGTTTCCCCTCAGCAGGAAGAAGTTTTCTGGGTATTTGATCTTGTAGGCCAGCAGGAGGCAGATGGTTTCCAGCGACTGCTTCCCTCTGTCCACATAGTCGCCCAGGAACAGGTAGTTGCTCTCTGGTGGGAAGCCTCCGTATTCAAACAGCCTCAGAAGGTCGTAGTACTGCCCATGAACATCGCCTGGAGAGGGGGACAGAGCAGGATCGTATGGAAGACCGAAAACGACAAAAATAAAAACAGAAATATATCCATTTTGTGTAGCCTTTTCTTTCTATGTGCGTTTTTGTCAAAAATACATTTTGTTTTGCCTCTGACAAAAAACAAATTTCTGCTGTTATTTTTAATTACGTCAGTTTTGGTCCTCCATAGATCTGAGCTTGATTTTAATTACATTTTGACAGTCATTCAGAGGCAGATAGAGATTACTGATTACTAAAATAAAATTAATCCATAAAATTCAAAGATTTCGATCTGAGGAAGCCCAGACTTCATGTTGAGCAAGTACGGGGTCACATAGACAGAAACAATTCCCTTTTAACCTTATCTGTGCTTGAAATTATGAAAATAAATGTACTTATTGCTAATTTAGAAATTTTTTTTTTTTAACTCATGTTTTTCAATAAAACGTTATTGTGATAAGTTTCTTATAAGAATTAGAAGAATTTTGATTTACTGTTGTCACAATAAAATCTAATAATGTTTATTAAAAAACTGAAACTGTCCTTATTGTCAGGATTGAGTTTTCCATTTTCTCTGTTGAAAAACTTGTCCTGCAAGCAGAGACGGTAGATGCAGATAGACTGCTTGTTTTTCATCTTTTAGGGTGACAAAATCTTAAAATAATTTCAAAAATGTTAAATAGAACCAAATTTATTAAGTAAATTTCTTCATTCTTTAGCATACTGTCGTAATTAGACTCTCAAACATGCAGCAGCTTTTATTCAAAGCAGCTTCAAAACAGAGTGACCTTGTGTCCCGTTTTTCTTGCGGAGTTTAGACTAAAAAAACTTTTCTAGCCAAATAAGAAAAACTAAACCAAAACATTTGGGAAGTTAAATCCTATTTTTGTGTTTTAAGCTATAACTGTACAAAATTATACACAGTTTGCATTTAAGACAAAGAAAACATTTTCTCAGTAAACATGTTCTCCCACATTTGCTGAGCCATTTATTGCATTTTAAGAAATAAGTTATTTTCTTATGTAAAGAATTTGTTTAATTGCATTTTTAAATGCATTTCTAATGTTGTATTAAAAAGCTTAAGAAGTTAAATAAAAAATCTGCAGAAAGGGCCACATTATCTAGATGATTAATCAATCATTAGAATAAGTGATTACTAAAATAATCATTAGTTGCAGTCGTACTGTAGTGATTTTTCTCTCTCCGTTTTCTGCAGAGTACTGCAAACTCGGTCACTTTCTGAACTCCACACACTGTTCCTATGAAGTAACACTGAATGGTGTCATCAGCACAAAGACTCAGGAGAACAAGTCCAAGGAGACTCGCACTGCAAAACAACACAGCAGCGGCAACAAAAAATAAATAAATCTCTGCATGCTTTTAATAAGAGAAAGTCAAATCCAAACGCTTATTAAATCCTGCAACTGTTAGAGCTGAAATGATTAATCAAATTAGTCATGATTAATCAATTATTGAAACAGCCGGCAATTAATCGTTAACTGGAATACAGGCTCAAAAAAGACTATTTAGTGGGGAAAAATCAACATTTTTTGGCCAAAACTCCTCAGGTAGCAGTTTTAGCTTCACCCAGTTCAGATTTACTAAAGAAATGCTAAATTATTGCATCTTAGGCAATAAAATGTTTATTTTCTTATTTAAAATGGAATTAATTTATTTGCATCTTTTAATTTATTTCTAAAATAGCACAGAAAAAGATTTAAGTGGCTAAATAAAAAATATACAGATATATATATAGTGCCATTTGTAAACCTGATTAATCGATTAATCACCAAAACAATCAATTAATCGTCAGAATAATAGACAGATTAATTATCTGCAACAGTTTTCCACTTCTTTAGTGAATTCACCATAATGTTAACATAATCCACAGAGCTACAACAACTGTCCTCCCAAACTCAAGTGTGTGAAAATGCACTTGAAGATGACCCTTGACCCCCAAGGCTCACCGCAAATCTTGAGGGGCGCCTCCAGTTCTAGCAGGATTGGCTGGCTGAGGAAAATCTCCCGAGACTTCAGGCAGAGGCCGCGGATTTCATTCTCTGTCAGCTGAACGTTTTTACCGGGTCTGGATCCTTTCACTTTGCAGATAAAACAAAACAGAACAAAAAGTAAGTCAAAGGAAAAACAGTGATTATCACTCTTAATTGTCTGAATTTAAATAGATTCATCATTTTGTGCTCAAAAATGCAAACCATTAGTACCGACTATTCCATCTGTACTTTAAAAATTACAGTTTTATACTGGATCTAGGGATAATTTTTACAAGAATTTCTGAACCATGAATGCAGCTAATATTTAAGTCTGTTTTAAAAGACAATTTTCAGATTTCTCAATCAATAATTGTGATATTTTATGTCTGGCAGTAGAAATATTAGAGGAGAAATTGCCAAAAAAAAAAAAAACTAACAGGAAAGAACTTAATGTCCTTTAAAAAAAAGGTGTAAGTAGTTAAATGAAAACTCTACAGAATGTTCCATTTATAAAATCAGATTAATAGCTAGAACAATCGATTAATCGTCAGAACAATCATTGTTCAACAAACAAGGTGCTGTTATACAGAATTAAGGTAAAAAAAAAAAAAAAACTGCTTCATCTTCCAATGGATTTAATAAAAAAATCTAAATCTATTTGTTCATATGCAAAAATAATACATATTTTTATTTTAGCACCCACAATTTTTGCAATGCAATTCAAAACTATATAAAAAGATTTTTGATATTAGTTAATTTGGTTAAACATAATCTTCCAAACACCTTAATATCAGCCATTATTAAACATGTTTAATCATTTTAATCTTAAATTCTGATCAACTTTTTGCTGTTTAATTTTAAAAAATCAGCTACAGATTGGATACATTTGCTTTAACAAATCTTGTAATTTATTAATTTTCAGATTAAGTAAAATCTTTCACCTCTATCTTAGAACCAGTGACACATTTTAGTCTCTTATGTATTATGCCTTTTAAGAAATAAAAATAGAAGAACAAAAGTTAAACTCAACAAGTCAGAACTCAAAGAAAACCAAACATTTGAATCACTCAGGAAGCCTGATTGGTTAACCTCTAATTTCTAACCTACAAATAGGATGAAATTGTGTGAAAATAAACACAATTTCAAATAAAATCGTTTCAAAAAAATGTTCTTAATATGCCTACATTTGTGCACACTTTTTGATTACTGTTAATTTGTTTTATTTTAGCTATTCAAAATGCCCACCTTTTAGATGATCAAAGATGATTTGGAAAGAAATGTAAGCAAATTGAACATTTCAATAAATGCATTGGAGACATTATCTCGGCTCAAAGTTTACATTTTTGGCCCAATCTGAGAAAACGCATCCATTCTTTCCTTTCTTAAAGTGTCAATGTAAAGTTAGGGGGGGAAACAGGTTTTAAATGTTAGAAATAGGGCTGACCAAACCAAGCTGATGCTGCACAATTTAAATGTTCAGCTTCGTTTGCAAGACGCCAAAAGATGACTGACTCGTCTAGCATTGGCGGCTTCCCTGTTCGCTAAAATGGCACCTATGTGCGGATAAATGTATATTCTGAGTCTTACCTTCGAGCAGGCGCTGTATAATGGAGTCGATGTTCAACTTGTCGGCTTCCGCCATTTTATTACCCTATTTTTGGATCTTGGAGTAATCGATTAAATAAAGATGCGGCGGCTTAAAGTGGCTACCGAGGAACTGTTAGCCTAACTACTTTAATCGGCTGTCGTTAGCGCGCTAGCTCACTAACCTTGGGGAAAAACTGTCAACCTCAAAGTCTGAGGCCGGGAGTTCAATTAATGAGGATGTGATGGCTGACATGTGCTGCAAAAATAATAAATTGTCAATATAATTTTAGTAAATATTCCAATTAGCTTTTAAATGTCAGTATTTTTTCCCGTGACAACCCCGTTTATGCCGCAGCTACTAGCACCATGCCATCGACAAAAAAAAGGCTAGGACAGTGTTAGCTCAAAGCGATGGTGAACGGAAGTGGTAAGACTGTTTTTGCGCTGCGATTGGTTAGTTTTCACATGTAGGCGGTATCTAGTGCGTTCTCTCCTCTCTTGGATTGGCTGTATTCGAAGTATGTCATAATTTGGTTATCTTAAAGTTACAATAAAAAAAGAACGAGTGGTCGTTCTTGGTATGTACGGTAGGCTGCGGTGTCATATAATCAAAACAACATTCATGACAAATATTTGATCACTGTATTAGTTTTAAACAATGACATTTATTCAGAGATGAACAGTAATTTTAATAGTTGAAAATTAAATTTAACATGTGTTCACAGTTCCCAGAACTCTTGTGGGAACCATTACATTGGTTTGAGAAAACATCAAACTTATTTTATAAACAGATTGCATTGGATAACATCAGTTTAATAACTAAATTAGAGGAAAATTGAATAATAGGAGTTTCTCCAACATTTAATTTCCCTTTGGGATCAACACTGTTGTTGATTTTTTTTTAAGTACGTCTTTTGGATCTTGGATCCAAAAGACAGATATCTAAAATGAAATACTCCCTCAATGTCTGCACTTCCTTAATAAAATAATATTTCAGTTCAGAACTACAGAATGGCAAGCATCTAAAAAGTAGCTTGTTTATAAAGAACTTTATGCATTGGTAAATGAAAAAATGATTATTGGCAGGTATATGCTGCATCATCATACAACAACAGTGTGTCTTCAGTCAGATGCTTTTCTGATACACTGTAATACAGACTGCTACAGGAAATCCTTCCTGCCCACAGCCATCAGCATATAAAACATCTATTTGAAGAGCTTTGGATAATGCAAGTTATAATAACATTTATTTATTATAACTAAATGTTATAATTCAGTATTAATAAAGTATTTCTGAATTTAAATTTAAAAGTTTTTTTCACAAAAAGTTACTAAAGTATAAATAAGTAAATACAATTAGCTATATTACCCACCTCAACACATTTCCTACAACCTGGCACAGAGTTTTAGAATAAAAACTGGAACTGAAGAATGAGCCATGCTTTGAACATCACGTGTAAGTATTAAATGATAAGTTAGCTTGCCATAGAGACGCCCACGGAAGTGACCCACGTGGAAAGACGTATTTTCTCGTGACGTAATGCCTCAGCGCCTGGCAACATGAACTGAGTGATTCATTCTGAAGTTAAGACATGGCTTTCTCTTAGTTTGCGCTCCTATCGGTGTAAAAATGTATCCAACTTGGTCAAACGCGAACCTCGATAGCTTAGGCTAACACTTGTGTTGATATTTTACCATCGTCCCACCATGAAGTTGCTCAATAAAGATATTGAGAAAGATAATGCCGGGTGAGTGCTAATGTTAGCAAGCTAAAAAGCATGCTATTTGGTAAATGTGTCACCGTAGACGTGTGTAAGCTGCAACAACTCCTGCTTTAAGGGGCGAAGGGGTTTGTAAAAATAAATAAAAGCATTACTAAGGGGTGTCCAGATTATAACTTTTCTGACTAAGCATAAAACTATAAGTAAGCAGCAACATTTATGTTATAACTAAGATTTCCTGTAGCAGTCTGTATTACAACGAATTTGATAAAACCTCTGATTGGAGACAGTTTTTCATGAAGAAGTTGAACAGGGTTGTCCATAGTTTTCTTGATTTGATTTTATTATTCACCCAGATAATATTCTATTATAAGCATATTTTAATTAATTAACAAAACTAGTTTTAAACAATGACATTTATTCAGATCTGAACGGTAATTTTAATAGTTGAAAATTAAATTTAACACGTGTTCACAGTTCCCAGAACTCTTGTGGGAACCATTACATTGGTTTGAGAAAACATCGAAGTTATTTTATAAACAGATTGCATTGGATAACATCAGTTTAATGATGTTTATTCTTCCTCAGTCAGGTGACTCTGGTGCCAGAGGAGGCGGAAGACATGTGGCACACCTATAACCTGCTCCAAGTGGGGGACAGCTTGAGAGCCTCAACCATCAGGTGAACATTAATATCATTACATAAAGACAGGAAACCGGCCGACGGAGGTTTAGAGTTCGACTGATATTTCAAGATATTGAGGATTTTTTTGTACACCATAAAATGTAAAGATTAATGGAAAAAATGGTTAATTAAATATTTAGAGTGAAGGAAGTTATTTTTTTTTATTTTAAATGTAGTATAGATTAGTAGTCCCCAACCCGCGGACCAGTACCGGTCCGTGGACCAATTGGTACCGGGCCGCGCAAGAAATAATTAAATATTTCCGTTTTATGTATTATTTGAGTCTGGAGGATCTTTTATTTTGAAAATCCTTTACATATCGATGCTACATAGCGTATGTTAGGAAAATCTGATGAGGCAGCACAGATAGTCAGAACTCCGGTCGGACAACAACTTCAAAACCGTAAGATGTGTTACACTATTAGCATCCATGTTTACTTCCGCAAACACTGAGCTTCTTCTTCTTCTTAATGGCGGTTGGCAAATCACTGAACACGCTCTCTATGTGTGACGTTATTGCGCCCTCTACTGTGCCTGCGGGACACTTTCAGGTTGTTTGCAGTTCACACTGGAGATCACATGCAAGTCGCTTAAGATGGGAAATGTGAACGGACCCTCAAAAAAGAAAGGAAAAAATCAGACTTAATCAAAGAAAAGGTGAATTGAGCATGAAGGCCTGCAGTGTGAGCGTAGCCTTTGCTGTCTGCCGTCTCCCACAGGAAGGTGCAGACTGAGTCGACCACAGGAAGCGTGGGCAGCTCCAGGGTTCGGACCACTCTCACTCTGTCTGTGGAGGCCATCGACTTCGACTCGCAGGCCTGCCAGCTCAGAGTGAAGGGCACCAACATCGAGGAGAACCAGTATGTCAAGGTCCGACACGTTACCCAAAACCTGTTTATTAATTACATTTAAAGAAAGTTTAGTGTTTCTTCAGTATGTAAATGTATTTCATTAATAGACAGAAATATCTGGGAAATTAGATCAATGCAGGTGAAACAACCTGCAAAAACAGGGAAACTGCTAGTCTTTCATTATTCTTTCTTTTTCCCAGTCTTTTCTTTCTGTCTTTCTTTTTTCTTTCACTCTTTCATTCTTGGTAGTCTTTGTAGTCTCTCTTTTTCTAGTCTTTCTCTCGTCTTTTTTACACTTTCTTCCCCTTTTCCTAGTCTTTCTTTGTTTCTAGTTTATTTTTTAGTCTTTCATTCTTCCTCCCTTTCATTCTTTCTTTGCTCCTTTCTTCTTTTTTAGTCTTTTTTATACTTTCTTTCCCTCTTTCTATCTTGCTTTCTCTCCTTCTAGTTTTTCTTTTTTAGTCTTCCTTTATTATCCATCCATCCATCCATCCATCCATCCATCCATCCATCCATCCATCCATCCATCTATCTAATTTCTAAAATGTGGCTGTCATGATGTCTTTTCTCCAGATGGGGGCGTACCACACCATCGAACTGGAGCTCAACAGGAAGTTCACTCTGGCTAAGAAATGCTGGGACAGCGTGGTTCTGGATCGGATCGGTAACATAAATACAAAAACATATTTTTAAATTTAATGTTTAATTTACCAGGATAAAACAAACACTGAGATTAAAAGCCTCTTTTTAATTATACAATTATTCATTCTGTTCCTGTTGAACAGAATGAACAGAATTTTTTTTTTTATTTATTTTTTTTAATTTTTTTTTAAATAAAAAGTTTTTTATTTTAAACTTTTTAAACCAGGGATGTCCAAAGTGCGGCCTGTGGGCCATTTTTGGCCCTAGGATTAATTTTGTGTGGCCTCTGAATTCAATAATGGCACAAATTTGGCCATCCAGGACTTCGTAAACAAGTTTACATCTTCGTAAACGTAAAATATTAAGTACAGCACAAAGAATTATCCTTTTATTATTATTATTATTATTATCCAGCAGGTTTGCTCTAACAGTCGTAAAAGAAAATTTCTTACTTACTTTTGTTGCTGGAAATAAACTAATAACATGTCATACACTTAAACAAATTGAGCTCCAAAAGTTAAATATTTGTAAACAATAATGCAAACGTAAATTATCACGTTTTATTTATCAGTGTGCAGGTAAAAGAGAGAATTCACAATAATATTTCTGTGTTTTTAATTTCAATTGGGGGAAGGGGAAAAACAATGGCGGCTGAATACTTTCAGTTTGGGGATTTTGTCCCTCGGTTCACAAAGTTTAAACATAAATAAGACCTGAACCTGCGTGAAGCGTCCGTTAAGCATGACCGGGTCTCCGCTTCAGAGCAGGCCTGCGATCCGGCGCAGAGAGCAGACGTGGCGGCCGTGGTGATGCAGGAGGGCCTGGCCAACGTGGTGCTGGTGACCCCCGCCATGACCCTGCTGAGAGCCAAAGTGGAGGTCACCATTCCTCGGAAGAGGAAGGGAAGCTGCAGCCAGCATGAGAAGGTGAGTCTGCTGCAGCGCTGCGTCAGCCTGTGGCTGCCAGGCGTTTTGTTTCTCCTCATTTTGTCACATTACAGCAATAAATCTAACGACACTTGCTGCGTTTCCATCAGATCTACAAGCCAATATAGAAGCTATATTTTAATTTTGACTGTAACTATTAACAATATAATAGCAATAAAGATAAAAAATATTTAATAAGGTCACTTAAAAATGTTTTAATGTTTTCTTTGGGTTTGGGTGTTAAAAATGGTGTATGATATTACCTTTATTTTATATAATGTCCAGTCACCAATCATTCTCAGAGTATGCAAATTATACTCAAGTATAAGTAGCAGTACTTCAACATATTTATGTTCAAGTAGCCATCCAAGAAATGACTCCAGAGTAATAAAGTATTTGGTAAAAAGTTTATTCAAGTACTGAGTAACTGATCAAATTATCATTTAATATTTAAAAATTACATCATCAGATGGACCAAAATATAAAGTTAAGTGGAAATTTTGGTATTTTACAGACAAAAATGACAATAATTCATATAAGTAACAAAAAATAGCAAAATCAGGCAAAGGAGATGTTTCTAAATCAGTTTCTTTCAATAAAAAATTTATAAACTGTAACAAAAACTGCAGGTGTGTCTGGTGGATGTTTGGTTAAAACATGTTTGTTTGTCATTCAGTGGATAGAAAATCCATAAATTTTACTCAAGAGTAGCAATACTTCATAATAAAATTACTCAAGTAAAAGTAAAAAGAACAGCACAGTAAAAACATCCTAAAAGTGATTTTTTTCAAAATGTACTCCAGTAAATGTAACTAGTTACTCCTCAACTCTGATCCTTCTCCATGTATGTCTTTCTGTTGTAAAAAAAAAAAAAAAAATGCCCCGCTGCATTTCACTACACATTTATGACTGATCAGAAAGACTAAATATGCCACACATATTCATTAAATATATTTTTCTACTTCATAAATATATATACTTCAAAGTAAACAGCAGTCCAGCGTATGAATCTTACAGAAATAGTTTTTTCTTTTCTTTACTCCAGGCGCTGGAGCGGTTCTACGAGGCGGTGATGCAGGCGATTCTTCGTCACATTCATTTTGAGGGTAAGGCAACAGCTAAACTACAAGTTCTCTATTTTAATTTGTTAATCCATATGAAGGTTTGCTTTTTGGTTGCTGTTAGTGGTGAAGTGCATCCTCGTGGCCAGCCCAGGGTTTGTCAAGGACCAGTTTTTCGCCTACGTCTTCAAAGAAGCGGTGCGACAGGACAACAAGGTCCTGCTGGAAAACCGACCTAAATTCATGCTGGTCCACTCGTCATCCGGCCACAAATACTCACTCAAAGGTAGGAGCTGCTGCAATGTTTTGAATTAAACAGCTGGATTTTACTACAAGGATGCAAACAATTAATCCACTTACCATTAATTGTCAATTAATTATTTACCAGATTAAAATAATTAGTTAATAACTTCTGCTTAGACCTTCTTTTAGTGTTGTAGTTTGGCTGCCGACCAGCAGAGGGCGTAATGAAGCTGAGCCAGCGGTGATACAGAATCAAAGATGGCGACCTAACTAGTTGTTTGTTTTGCAGAAATCCTGTGTGACCCGGCCGTGACCAGCAGGCTGTCTGATACCAAGGTGAGGTTCTGCTCCAGGTTCAGCTGATTTCCTCTTTTTTTCAAGGAGTTTTTATCAGTTTTTTTTTTGTTTGACATTCAGGCGGCTGGAGAGGTGAAAGCCCTGGAAGATTTCTACAAGATGCTGCAGCACGAGCCCGACAGAGCCTTCTATGGGTCAGGAACCAGAACCAGCGATTTGGACCAGCAGTAGCGCCTGTCGCTCATTTGTCAGTTTTCCCTTTTGTACAGAATCGCTCACGTAGAAAGAGCCGCGGACGCGCTGGCCATCGACACGCTGCTGATCAGCGACAAGTTGTTCAGGTGAGGAGAGAGGATCATACGGGTCGGACGGGGTCATGAGTTCACTCAATAAACTGGGAGAACTGGTTGCTGCTAAAAACATTAGCATTAGCTACACCTGACACACATTTTCTACTGGTTTCACCATAAAAATTATCCATCCATCTGCCTGTTCATCCAACTGTACACCCAACTATTAAGTTGATATTTCCATTCATCCAACCATCTTTCTGTTCATCCATCCAACCAACCAACCATCCAACAAAACCATCCACCCATCCATCCAACCAACCAACCAACCAACCATCCAACCATCCATCCAACCAACCATCCAACAAAACCATCCACCCATCCATCCAACCAACCAACCAACCATCCATCCAACCATCCATCCATCCAACCAACCATCCAACAAAACCATCCACCCATCCATCCAACCAACCAACCAACCATCCATCCATCCAACCAACCATCCAACAAAACCATCCACCCATCCATCCAACCATCCATCCAACCATCCATCCATCCAACCAACCATCCAACAAAACCATCCACCCATCCATCCAACCAACCATCCAACAAAACCATCCACCCATCCATCCAACATCCATCCAACCATCCATCCATCCAACCAACCATCCAACAAAACCATCCACCCATCCATCCAACCATCCATCCATCCAACCAACCAACCAACCAACCATCCACCCATCCATCCATCCAACCAACCATCCAACAAATCCATCCACCCATCCATTCATCCAACCATCCACCCATCCATTCATCCAACCATCTTTCTGTTCATCTATCAAACCAACCATCCACCCAACCAACCATTCAACCAACCATCCAACCAACCATCCATCCAACAAAACCATCCACCCATCCATCCATCCAACCAACCATCCACCCATCCATTCATCCAACCAACCATCCATTCATCCAACCATCTTTCTGTTCATCCAACAAACCATCCATCCAACCAACCATCCACCCATCCATCCAACCAACCAACCAACCATCCATCCATCCAACCATCCACCCATCCATTCATCCAACCATCTTTCTGTTCATCTATCAAACCAACCAACCAACCAACCATCCACCCATCCATCCAACCATCCATCCAACCAACCAACCAACCATCCATCCAACCATCCATTCATCCAACCATCTTTCTGTTTATCTATCAAACCAACCAACCAACCATCCACCCATCCATCCAACCAACCATCCACCCACCCATCCATCCATCCAACCAACCATCCACCCATCCATCCAACCAACCAACCAACCAACCATCCACCCATCCATCCATCCAACCAACCATCCAACAAAACCATCCACCCATCCATCCAACCAACCAACCATCCATCCAACCATCCACCCATTCATTCATCCAACCATCTTTCTGTTTATCTATCAAACCAACCAACCAACCATCCACCCATCCATCCAACCAACCAACCAACCAACCATCCACCCACCCATCCATCCATCCAACCAACCATCCAACAAAACCATCCACCCATCCATTCATCCAACCATCTTTCTGTTCATCTATCAAACCAACCAACCATCCACCCACCCATCCATCCAACCAACCAACCATGCATCCAACCATGCATCCAACCAATATTTCATCCAACCATGCATCCAACCAATGTTTCATCCAACCAATATTTCTGTGAAGTTTTGTTTTTGTGTTTTGATAACTCTTGAATCTCAAGTCGGGACATGAGAGCGTTTAGAAACCGTTTATCTGTCGTTTCTCACTCTCTTTATTTCTCTCTTCTCCGTTTTGTTTTTGTTTTGCGTTCAGACATCAGGACATCCAGACACGCAGTCGATACGTCCGGCTGGTGGACAACGTGAGAGACAACGGAGGAAACGTCCGGTAACTAACATAAATATTTAAATACTGTATATATTTAACCCTTTAACTGTATGTTACTAAGATATTTTACATTATTTATACTTATTGATCAGTTGATTTGTCCATTTTTGGGTTTTTTTTCCATGCAGGATATTCTCAAGCCTCCATGTTTCTGGTGAACGTAAGTTGCAAATATTTTGTCTACATAATAAATGCTACAGTCACATCAGTTTCACTTATTTTTCACATTTAAACAGCATTTATTCACTAAATAATTCTGAATGTTAACATTTTGATGGCAGCCATCTCGATTCTTTTTACTAACAGTAGTAAATTATATGTAGTAATGAATTGAAAGTGTATTTTCTAGTTTGTATTGTTTTTATCTCCAAAGTGCTGGAAAAGATTGAAAATTTACCTTGTAAATGTTTGAATTTTACTGCGTCATCTTAATTTTATTTTATATTTTTTAATGCAATGCAATGTAAAAAAAAAACAAACAATTATACCATTTCATCTTGAAGATAAATTTGCTGTTTGATCCCCTGACTCCATTTTTATTTACTTTTATGGAATCTATTGGTGTTTTTGAATCATGAATATCCTGAACTGTTTTCTCAGAACTGACCCAGCTCAGCGGAGTCGCCGCCATCTTGCGGTTTCCCATCGCCGACCTGTCGGACGCCGAAGACGACAGCAGCTCAGGCGAAGACTGACCCGATTCAGCTTTGCAGTGATGCTGTCATTGAAACAAATCAGCAGAAGTAGCAAAAGTTTTTCCACTTCTGTAAAACCGAAGTGACGCGTTTCTCCGAGTGGCCATATTTCTACCTACCTGAATGCAGTTTAGAGTGGGTTGATGCTTTTGATTTGAAAAGCTGCAGGAGCTAGAATATAACAATAATCCAGTTGTTGCCAAATCCAGATTTAATTTCAGAGATTTTCCTTTTGTTTTTGAAGTGTATATACAGCTAATCTTTCTTTGAGATTAAACAGGAGAACAATGCTGCTGAGACTCATTTCACTTCCTATCATGCATGAAATAAACACATCAACCCAAGATATAAAAATATAATCTTTATTGTGCATTACAACTTTACAGACTCTTTTGTTATTATGGGTCATGACCCAGAAACTGCTACAGATCAGTAAACTATGAATCAAGTAACTCAGGATTTTCATCTGATACAGCGATATCAGAGTTCAGTAACAGTGTGGCTGGTTCCTCTTCTCTGGCAGTAAAAACTTCTGCTGAAAAGAGTTTGAGGAGCTGGAACTAAAGTGCATTTTAAGGATTTGTTGACAGCAGCTCTGTTTAGTCCAGTTTAATAGATCTCTAGTTTGTTTGGGGAGGCGTGAATGTGTAATCAAACTAATGCAGACAAAAAAAAGTTAATTCTGGTCCACTTACAAACTTCAGTCTCGGTTTGGTTAAAATTAACTGGTGTGGTTTGAATTCATACGCTCCAAAAGCAGGAAGTGAACTGCAGCGCAGAGCATTCTGGGTAAATACAATCAAAACAAACAAGCGAGTCTAGCACTAGAAGGAGAAATGAGATGTTGGTGTTTTGATAAAAAGAAATTCTGCAACCACTAAAATTTTATGGTATGCCATTTTTGTTTACGCTTTTCAAAGGAGGAAGTCTTCATGTCGTTTCCTTCAGCGCCACCACAGGTGAGGAGGGGAACAGGTTCAAAGGGTTTGGTAGTGTGAAATCTACGGAAGCCAAGAGCGGACATTTTCTGCACGTACGTTTTGAGATGGTTTTTCTCCAAATAACGAGTTAATCTGGAGAAAAGTTTGTTTTCTTGAGATCACGAGATGATGTGTTTGTTCAACCTGATTCCATTCTTCATGCCACTGTGGCATGAACACGTTGGTTCGAAAACAATGTTTAGCTCCTTATCTTGAGAAAACTATTTGGAAATTAAATAACTATATCAAGAAATGAACTCATTTCCTGAAAACCACTGGAAAAATCAACTGGTTTTCTTCAGAAAACAAAGGAGAAATTAACTACAGTATTTTCCAGACTATAAGCTGTATCTACAAAGTTTTTTTAAAAAAAGTTAACACATATATAAGCTGCACCGGGCTATAAACCGCTGGTATCTCTGTCGCTCTCGGTTTTCCGTCACAGAGGGCTGCATACTTAATAAATCTCCTATTAAGGACACAGCCCTGCGTCTCCAACACCGAACCATGGATTCGTTCACGCCGAGCTTACATGCAGCGGCTAACGATCTGTACTGCTAGATCGATAGCCTTCAATTTAAAAGCTGCATCATATGAACACTCCTTCGTGTTCATCATGATGAGAGGGCATGAGTTTGAAAACATTTCTCCACTGTGTCCGCTGCTAGCATGTGCTTGTTCTAATTGAAAATTAGTGCTATGATTCACTTCCTGCTAAAGAGCCCCCCCTGGTGGTTGAAGAGAAATCAATAGAAAAGCTGCACAGGGTTATAAGCTGCATGGTGCAAAGCGTGGAAAAAAGTAGCGGCTTATAGTACGAAAAATACGGTAGTTATCTTGAGAAAACCATTGGGAAAAGGTAAATGTAGAAAAAACCCACTCTTGGCTTCCGTAGAAAGCAAACCGCAGCAGCTGAAAATGTAAAAATGTTGCAATTTTTGTCCCCAATCCAACCGAATCTACCGAAGCATCCCGGGTCAGAGCTTCACCCAGCGGGACACTGGAAGGTCTTAATCCAGGCCAAGTCCTCCATGGTTCCCCAGTGCAGGTAGACGATGGAGCAGACCACCATGACGTGCATGATCTGGTGGCTGTTCCCCCAGTTGTCGAAGAGGCCGGGGCTGAAACGCTCGGGGATCTGGATCACGTTGACCAGCCCACCCAGCATGGCCAGAGTGTCCATGATGACGAAGAGCCGCAGCGAGTCGGGGCTGCCCACGCCGCTGCCGTAAACCCGGAACAGGAAGAGGCTGACGCGGAACAAGGCCTGCCAGACGAACGCCCGCAGGCGCAGGAAGTTTGTGTGGGCCGTGGTGGCGCAGTAGATCCCGTAGGCCGACAGGAGGATGTAGGCCAACATGGCAGCCTGCTGGACGGCCGGGTAGCACAGCAGGGTGATGTAAATGATGGGAAGAGCTCCTGGGCGAAGACCAATATAACATACATCAAATTTGTCTTTTTTACCACTAATAAAACAAACATTTTTACATTATCAACCCAGTTTTATTAGTTGAAAATTATATACATAAAATCAAAAGAGCAAAGCAATTAAGAAAACAATTTTTTTTTTTTGTGATTTAGCTTTTGGTTTATATGTATACTTTTTGATTTGTTTGCGTTTGCTGTATTTATTTAGTTCTATGTTAATATAGATTTTTTTGTTTTGTCAATCCCTTTTACTATCAACAAAGATAATTTTAAAAAAGAGAGTATTTTAGCAGTAGCCATTATGCAAATTCACATTTTCCAGGTTTTTAATGCTTCCATTTGATTCTCAACTGCTTCTAAAACAAACTGCTTCTAAAACAAACTGCTTCTAAAACACTCCCCAAGTCCTTTAAAGAAATTAAATAAAAAATAAACAAGCAGCCATTGCCTCTAAAAACACTCCCAGTAAGCCAGTTCCATGGTTACCTAGCAACCCCAGCCCGTCACCTAGCAACCCACGCAAAGCTCCAGGGCGTGGCCAACAGTAGCTGCTTATTTGGATTTAAAGCGACAAGAGGCCCTTTTAAGTTCAACAAATTATAGAGCTAAAATAAACAAAATTATTATAATATGTATAATAATTAAAATAGATTATGAAGTCTTGGTAACCAAAATTGTATTTCAAAAAATAATAATTCAGCTTTGACAGAAAAAAACATTCAAAAAGTGGCAAATAGCACAAACTAGCTACTTAGCATTGGCTGTCAAATGCTTGGATAAAAGTCTTTAACAACTGCTGTCTAAATGGGAATTATAGCGTTAATTTTAATTTATCGTGTGATTAATTGGTTTATTGTTTATTGTGACAGGTTTACCTGCTGACTGTGTTGAAAAGCAAAGTTAAAGCACATTAAATGGACTTTCCTTCAGGATTCTTACCCAGAGTGTTAACGAGGCAGACCCCAACCATGTCCAGGGAGAGCAGGGTGTCGTACACATGCTCACCGCCGATGTGGTTCATGAACACATGGTAGAGCACCGAGCCAACGGTGGGGCAGAGGCAGGCCAGGTAGTGGGCGACACAGATCCAGGTGCTGTCCACCTCCATCCAGGGGATACTGTAAGGCAGCAGCACCAGGAACAGGAGGAAGGGGATACCTGGGGGGAAATGGACAAAACCTGGGTAAAAATCCTAAACATCCTGTAATATAGGAAGATACTGCCAGAGTTGGGAAATTAGCTGCATTTACTTGAGTTACGTTACTATGAAGTATCTACGACCGTTGTCAAAAAAAGCACATTTCTGCCAAAAAAAGACATTTTGAGATTAATCTCAGAAATCTTCTAGAAAAAACAGGAAAATAAATAAAAAAAAATAATTTTTTGGAAATGTTCAACTTTTGAAACTCAGAAATTTTGAAAGGTTTTCTAAAATCTTTATGAGATTGATCTCAAAATTTCTATGTATTTTTCTAGCCAATTTTCAACTATTTTTACTATGCTGTACCTTTTACTTTTGCTTGAGTAACTTTACTGTTAAGTATCTACAATGGAGTATTGGAGCCATTGCTTATATAACAAAAGGAAGAAGAATTTTCTGCCAAAAAAAACTCTGAAATTTGGACATCAATTTCAGAAATCTCCTTAAAAATTCAAAAATTTTCATTATTTGAGACTCGGAAATGTCCATGTTTTTTTCTAAAACAAAAAAATTAGATTAATTTCAATTTGAAAAGTCAAATTTTTTACTTTTGGATTATATTTTTAGATAAAAAGGAGGAGTAGATTCCTGCCCCCCAAAAAAAATTGGGGAATAATCTCATGGAAATATCAGTTTCAAAATTTGAAAATATTCAACATTTGGAAAGTTTTTGAGTTTGAAAAGTCTAACATTTTAAAAATGTTCAGTTGTTAAAGTTTCATATTGATAGAAATTGATTTTAAAAAAAAAGTGAATGATTTAGTTATTTTGTAATTATGCTGTTTATATTAATTATTTTAAATTTTTGATCAGTTACTTGAGATGCCTTTTTTCCAAATTAATTTTACTCTTGTAATGAAGTTATTTTTTTTTTGCACCGACTGATGGCATTTCTCAAATTTCATTGTTCTTGTGACAATGACAATAAAGATTTATCTCTTATCTCTTAATGTCTTGGACAGCTACATTTTACTCTTACTTCAGTAAACATATGTTGAAGTAGTGCTAGTATTGAGTAAAATTTTTGAGTACTGTTGACTTTTATTGTGACATTTGATCACAACAGCGACACAGAAACGTCCTCTGGTGAAGCTGAAGTCAGGAAATAAATAAAGTACTTCCTCTTTATCTTTTAATAATACAAAAATAATACAAAGTGTTAACGGCTCCAACACATGGGGCACTTTAATGCTAATACCTCTTCACTTCCTCTCAGTATGAGGGTCAGTGTTAATGACCCTAAGGCCACGTTGGAAACGAGACAAAAAGAAAAAAAACTATTTTTTCCCAACCTCAAGATTTTAAATTTTACCAGTAAAAAGTGAAAAACTAACCAAACGGGTAATATTCTGTCTCAGTCTGCAGGTGACTGATGTTCCCCAGCAGGAGTCACCTTTAAGGACCCAGTTAACCGTCGGATATTTCCAACTCTGGGCTTCCTGGGGCAGCTTAGAGCTAATACCCCATATCCTCATTACACTTCCCTCAGGGATGCATGTAACCGGCGTAAGTGAAAGTACAGACCATGTGCTGAGCTGAGCTCTTCCTCCATAGTACATCCCAATTAGCTAAAGCAGTTTCATCACTTATTCTGATGCTTTTACATTTTGTTCAGCTTTGGTCCAGATTCCTATGGAAGACCATTAATGCCACATTGATGGAGAGAAAAATATATATATTTATATTTCATGATTATGATGTTGCTAATCTCTAAATAATGAGAAATTCAAATTCAAAAATACTTTTTTGATCCCAAAGGGAAAGTAAATTCAACATTATGAGACAGTGCCACATACTTTTGAGATTACATCAAAATTATGGATTAGTGTTTCCTTTACTAAGTCACACAACTTAGTATCTCAAAATTATGACTTAATATTTAATTATTATTGAGATAGCTAAGTCATAATTATGATGGCTATCTCAAAATTATGAGATACCTTTCCATAATTATGTTTTAGAATCTCATAATTTTGAGACGTTAAGTCATAATTCTGAGATAATCTCTTCCTCATCATCACCTTTATTAAAGACACAAGAAGGTTCATATAAATATATATAATAAAAATATTTTAAAATTAATATTAAATATAATTATGATGCAAGTTTTATTTTTGGCAGAAATGGTCTTCCATACATTCCTAAACAGAAACTTTTTCCCCCATTAATTTAAGCAACCTACCATGAGTGAAATGTTTCCCAGCCTGTATTTCAATTATTAAATATTATGATAGAAGTTTTTTTTTTTCAGAATGGCAGAAATGTTCTTCCATAGCTTTCTAAATAGAAATACTGAGGTTTTTTTTTTTTATTAACTTGAGGAACATGCTATGAATGAAGATGTTCCTAATGTTGTATCTCATAATTATTTATAAAAATGAGACATAAGTTGTTTCTTTTATTCCATCATAGTGGCAGACATGGTCTTCCATAGATTTCTAAGCAGAGTTTTTTAACAGCCTACCATGACTGTAGATGTTCCCCAGCTCGTTGTGCATGTAGAAGAGACTCCTGAGGCAGTCCGGTGCAGTGGAAACGGGCCGGTATCCTGTCAGGACGTACTTGTTGAACTGCAGGTGAGGCGGCGTCTTGGTGAAGTCCAAGAGCCGCGGACCCCGGTGAAGCCCCATCACGACTCCGCACGGCCGCTAATCTACCACTTCCTGTACGGTTACATCCCAATGCTCAGGCCGCTCAGCCACGGCTCCCACATGAGCTGCAGAAAACCCCGGGCGCTTTGAGATCCATCGCCGGACAGGTGCAAGTCCAAGCATGCAACCTGTTGAGCTGCAAGTGGCACGGCTCGAGCCGAGCCAATCAGCAGGCGGCTTTTATTCCTAATCTGGGGTAATCCCTGCAAAAGAACATGTGCACTGATGCAGCTTCTCCTTGTCATTCTTAACTAACTCGAGCTTTAACTTCACGGAAGTGCCTTTAAAGAGAAACGGTGAAGCTACACTGCAAAAACTCAAAATATTACTAAATCCTTTTTAGAAAGCCAGATTATTTAATCTAAAAGTGAAATAATCTGCCAGTGGAATTTGTACTTTTTCATCAATATTAAAGAATTATTGACTCAACAGGCTTCTATATATTTGCTGAAAAGTTCCTTTTAAATTATTTTTTTCTTATTTCAAGTGTGTTGACATTTTAACTAGAAACTAGACCAAAAATATGTGGTAAGATTTGTGTTTTTGCAGTGCAGCTGTACTGTTTCTCTTCACCACACTGCAAAACCACAAAATCTTATCCATTATTTTAGTTTTAGCTTCTAGTGAAAATAAACTAGTGCACAAGACAAAACTGACTTTCAGAGTAACTTTTCATAAAGATTTGAGCTTGTTTTAAGTGAATAATTTGTACATATTCATAAAAAAGTACTAAATCCCATATATTTATAAAAATAAAAAAAAATCTGCTAGTGGAATTAGTACTTTTAAAAAAATTATATTTACAAATCACTGGCTTAAAACAAGCTCCTATTTCTTGCTGAAAAGTTACTTTTAGGTTAGTTTAGTCTTATTTCAAGGGTGCTAAGATATTTGATCTAGAAACTAGACCAATAATACTTGGTAAGATTTTATGTTTTTGCAGTGTGGTGAAGAGGAATAGTACAGTTACACTGCAAAAACAAAGTGTTAAGTACATATTGATAAAAAACATTAGTTTCACTCAAAAAATACTTTTTTTATATATATTATAAATTAAGATAAATCTGCCAATGGACTCAGTACTTCATCAATATTTACTAATTATTGATTTAAAACAAACTTCTATCTTGCTGAAAGAAATTTGAAGTTGAAATGAGACCAAAAATACTTGGTAAGATTTTGTGTTTTGCCCAAAATAAGAAATAAATATATAGTTGAGAAAATGTAAAACAAATGACATGAAGTTGGGATTTGGTTGTTTTAATCAAATACTGTACAATATTTGTGATTAAATTAAACTGAATCACTGCTGCAGTATGTAGAGAAAAGATTTAAAAATAACAGCTTTATTAAACATGAATGGGAAACAGTACAAATAAAAACAGAACTGGAACGTAATGATGGAAGATTTCATCTACATACAAACAAAGAGGAAAATAAAATAGACAATAAAAACTGGTTCCAGGTCAGTTCCCCTTCTACCAGTTTGCATCCCTTCCCTGAAATAATGCTGTATAGTTTTATTCTTTGCTCTGTTAAACATTTCCTTCAATTATGCAGATAAAAAAATGATTAAATATATTTTATAATTTAACTAAATTGTATTTATTAATTTGTTTTGTGGATGAATAAATTCCAATAATTTAGGCGTCTCTGTGTTGTTTACTTCATATGTCAGGATAGTAACTCACTCAAGAGGGATTTTGATACAAAAATTATCAAATTAAAAAATAAAAATTGGTTTAAAATAAAATAAAGACACAACCAAAACAGTTGGATTGCAACATTACCCCATGAAAATAACCCAAAAATTGTATTTCTTACAGAAAAGTTTATCATATTTTTGTTATATAGTAAAGATGGAAAGCCCATGTTTCAACTGTTTTACCTTTAACATTTTACACACGTTTTGCTGCGTTTATCCAAAATAAAACAACGTAAATCTTAATATCTCACAAACAAGATATTAACACACATGTAAAAGCCTGGCAAAAACCTCACATTGTAGCAGAAACACTAATTATTCAAGATGAATTGATTTCTAAATTCATTATTGTGAGGCTAATGAATATTGAAGTTTGGCAATATTACTATGATATTGCATAAAAATGGCCGACGTCCATACAAATAATGTACAAATAGGACATAAAACTGAAAACAACAAAATAGGGAACATGTTGTTTTCTCAGCCGAGTCAATCTACGAGAAAAGAAATCAAATAGTAAGGAAAAAGACTAAATAAACTCCAAAAGCTATTAAGAGTAAGATGACGCTTACCTTGATGGTCACTGTTCCCAAAGAATCCATTCAAGTCATATTTCTTTCCTCCTAAAGATGAAAATACACAGCGTCATAAAATGGGTTTTAAAATTATGCCAGACATCCATCTTTAATGTGATGATTCTGTAAAATTTAAACCTGCAAAAGCAAAAAAAAAAAAAAAATTAAAAAATCCAATAAAATATACTGAAGATTACTTTTGTAAGAAAGAGCTATTAAATGAGAATTATGGTGCAAGTTATCGATTAATAAGTAAATCTAAAGTTAGTTGCTCTTGTCAGTCAAATAACAATTAATGTCAACATTTTCTTAAAAAAATGTTTTTATCAACAGAGTCGATCTTTCCGCAACACGAAGGACTAAATATATGCTGACTTTTAAAAAATAAAAACATATAAATACATAAAAATAACTGAAAACTGAGGTTATCTCACGTTATTAAGCTTAGTCAGCCCTCAAAATCAACCCTGCATATCAAGTCTTTTTATATGAGGTTACAATTTTCTGCCAGCACATCCTCGCTTTCGTAGCACATTAATACTTTTTGGTTGAGAAAATGACGTTACTCCGCCGTCAAGAACGGCTGAATGGTCGCTATAAAAGGTGAACATTAAGGCTCTTATCGAGTATTTATTTTTCAAAACAACTAAAGGAGTTTGTCGGGTGTTTATATGTTAAAACAGAACCGCATAAAGTGCATCTTGTATCCCAAACCGAACTCTGTTTGGACCGTTACTGTTATGGTACGGCTCCGCCATCTTTGATTCGTTATGACAGATGACCAGCGGCGCCCTCTGGTGGATGGCGGCCAAACTACAACACTAAAATAAGGTCTAACTGCTAATCTATTGGAACTAATTTGAATAAAACAAACTATTAATCATCCTTTGTATGAATAATTTTGCAAAGCCCTGAAGCGGATATTGCAGCAGCTTCAGGACTTGCCTTGAGGGTGGAAATGCAGCTTGAGTTGCTGCTGAATTTGTATCTGCCGTGGCAGCTGCAGGTCGTCCGGATTCTCAGACAGGTGAGCTTCGCCCAGCGTCTCTGCCGCTGGTGAAGAGTCCAGTAAACCCGCCGTGCCGTCGGATAAATCCTGCACACCTTCATCTGGTGTGAAGGAGCCTACAAGGTCCGGCGAGTCCTCCAGGGACGGACTGGGAGTGGGAAATGCAACGTCTGCAGACGACAAGGTTTGTATTCAGATTTAAACTTTACATATTTATTTATGCTTTAACAGCTCTTTGTTTCAGTTATGTTGTTTGATTTACCTTCTGGCTTCACTTGTCCTTTTAAGTAGCCCGCGTTTTCTAATCATCACAAAAAAACAAATGAAAAGGAGTTAAATTAAAGCTGGAGTACGTAACGTTTAGATTTAAAAAAAATTACATGTTTGTTTCAATTGTTACAGTGTTCTGTAAAATCTGCACAAATATTGATCTGACTGAGCTAGTATTGCAGAAAATAAATCCATTGCTCCAACCAATCAGAGACAGGAGGAGGGCCTTAGCGCTGTCAATCAACCTCCTCATGTACAACTAAATGTGCTACGGGCAGAAAAACAAATTACTGTTACAGGAAAACCGTTTAGCTCTGATTGGTTGTTTCTAGTTAGCACTGGGAGAGTTGTAAAAATGAAAGAGAAGCTCAAGATATTTTCCCCCAGATTATCTCTTACCTTGATGTCAAAACAACAAATATGTCAAAAATAAATTAATTAAAGTTCCATCCTGCAGCTTTAGCTGAGCTGCATTAGTTAATTCAGCATTTAATACAGACCCAGTCTTACCTTGGACTGCAAATGCTGATGATAATTACAAGAAAAACATGAAAAAAACAGAAGTTGGTTTTATTTATCCATTTCTTTATTTATTTTAGTAAAAACTGCTTCCCGCACCGTAAGGTAATTCTGTCTCAGGAGGTTGACGGTCATAAATCAAACCAGTCGTATCTGCAAAAGCCAATCATGCACCACATTTTCAATCCAATATAGGAGTTTTAACAATGCATTCTTCATGTTTTCTACCTCCAGCTGCAGATTCAAGAGGCTGAGACTGGTGAGCTTCCTGTTTACCTGCTGGGATTGAATTAAATTAAAAGCTGGAGAGCAACAGATAATCTGAAAATACCCACAACACTTTATAAAACAAACCGTATTTTCCTGATTTTGCTTCTCCAAAACCAAGAATCTGTGGCGCGTAGGGAGTCTCTCCACCACCTGCAGCGAGTTCCCCATAAAGCAGATCAGAAAACAAACAAGACGCCTCAAAATGACGTCCGATTTCTAGTGTATTAAGATATTTGCACTAGAAACTAAATGAAAACTACTTGGTAAGATCTGGTGTTTTTGCAGTGTCAAAATATGCAAGTAGCTGAATTATCAACAAGTCATATGAAAACAGAGCCAACATGCTAATGCTAGCTTAGCCCTGGAACCTGTAAACTTTACAATTTGTAAACTTTGAATTGACTAAATCAATTTTAAGGCTTTTAATGCACCTTTTTGTTGTGTTTGATCAATCTCACCATATTTTGCAGTTGATTTCCCGTTATATCCAAATCCAGAAGGTGCAGGATGATACGGTGATCCAATGAGGCCTGAATGACAATTAGTAGGATCTGATTTTATCCATGCACAAACAGGATGTAGTTTTAATTTTTTTTCTCATACTACACATTTAATGCCAGTTTCACATGGTTAATACCTGCATTCATTTTAAAATTAATAGAAAAATAAAAGTTAATGGAGTAAGCCATAAATTAAAAAAAAAGTGTATTATTTTGAGTTTATATTTTCATTGGCCTTAATTCACTTATGTTTCTCCTCTGAATTACTGTGATATTTGTATCAACTTAAGATACAAATATCTTAAGAGGGTTATGCCATTAATATTTCATATTTTTAACATTCTCCTTTTTACCATGTTGGCCGGCAGAAATCGCTTCAGGAGTAAATCCAGCTGGTTGAGCTTCATAAGGAAGAGTCCCATAACCTGAAAAGATTATTTACATTTGAGTTTTAATTGTTAAAAATCACAACAGATCCAAGATTGCACCATTTTTACCTGGTATATTTCCATTATTACCCAGGCCTAATAGCTGCCCACCGTTTAGGACGCCTCCATATCCTGAACAAAAAGAAGAAAAATACAATTAATAGAAATAATTTTCTGCTAAAAGGAATCAGTTTTATGGTTTTGTTTAATTTAAATGTAAAAATGGAAGCACAGAGTTTTAATCTAACAATAACAATATTTTGCTATTTCAATGTTTGTTTGAACTTCACTTTTCATCTGAAAGGTAGGAAGTACACTGAAAGTCATAATTTCAAGATTCAAAGTTACAATTATTAGACACAGGCTTCCAAAGGAGCAAGTTGAAATTTTGAATTCCTACCTCATAATTTTTAATTTCTGTCAAAATTATGACGGAACGTCTCACAATTATGAGAAGATTTCATAATTATGAGACTTTCTATCTCAAAATTGACTTTGAAAGTCATAATTCTGACTTTCTGTAATAATTATAACGTTGAAAGTCAAAATTAAGACTTTCTATATCATAAATATAACCTTTTACATCATTCATGAGATTAAAAGTCAAAGTTATCCCTTCATTTCAATTATGACAATCAAAGTTAAAATTTGGACGTTCAAACTCAAGTATGACTTCCTGTTGGGCTTTTATTTTTTCTTCCATGGCAGGAACGAGCTTCCGTACTGACGACTGATAAAAACATTTGTTTGTTTGAGATATTTCCTTAAATGAGTAATCGTTTTTAATAATCGAGTTCTCACCATATTTTCTAGTTGCTTTATCGTCGCCTGCAGGCAGATACGAATTAACTCCATAACCTGAACAGACATGAGACAAATCATGATGCAGTAATGGAGGTGAAACCTCGCAGTTGTCGCACACGTACCGTAGTTTCCTGCCCCGTTGGTTCCCAGATGGACGGGTTCCCCAAACTGCAGCCCGCCAACACCTGAAGCAGCACGGACAGACCGACACGTCTGACTGGACAGATCACATGTTAGAGATGCTCTGCTGCTGCGTGAAGCTCACCGTATTTGGAGTTCGATTTCTCCGCAGTCAGTCCAAGCGTTTGACCACCAGAAGGCGCTCCGTTTGGAAGAAGGCCTGCAGGCTGAGCCTCCAACTGACTTATTCCTTCGTGAGTTAAAGCAAAACAAATGAGAGGAACTGCTGCACCATGCACAGAAGAAGAGCAGTCATGTTGGGTTTTTTTTACCTGAAATGTGCTTTTAAAACAATCGATCGCAATCTTCTTCTTGCTAACCTAACTGCTGTTATTAATATGCATTGTCCTAATTTAAATAAAAATTAAAATATCTCACCGTCAATTCCAGCAGGAGCTTCACCGAATGAAACCTGAGTGGTTCCACCTGTAAAACAGGCATCGATAGATTATTTTCATACATTTAGTGACATTTTTATCTAAATATCTTCTCTGTTGTCACGTTGTTCATACCCGACTGTTCAGCAGCAGGCAAAATCTGACCAACAGCTGCAGAAAGAAGAAAACTTCAATATAAACCAGAACTGATTTTCTGCACAAAATGTTCAAATATTCTCCTACTTACATTTTCATTTAAAGACACCAATCTTAAAAAAACTGAACATGAAGTCAGAGAATATGGTTCTAAACATGTAAAGAGTCGTATTTAGCATCAAACCTCCATATAGGTTTCCGTATCCAGCTGCAGGGTAGACGCCTTGTCCGTAACCTGCACCCAAACAGATCAGTTTAGAAAAGTGCGGCTCACGTTTTTAAAATCATAATTTTCCCCAAAACTCCTACAAAATAAAAGCATTTACCAGGCTGAGGAATGCTTCCTCCGTAGGGATACGCAAGACCTGATGGTACAAATCCACTTATAGCAATCAAATATAAATTACATGGACAAGTGTAACTAAGGAAATTTACCTGCTCCATGTCCATTATTGAGTCCTGGAAAGTTGAATCCACCTAAAAATAAACATAATTTTATTCAGATTCAGTTGAGAAATTGGTAAACGGATCAACCTGCTGCATGCATGAAGAATAACTGGTTCCTTTTTCCATCAGGGTTTATGTTACTAAAGCTGAAATCACATAATAATCTAAATTTAATGATTTGTTATAAAAATATAGGCTAATAAACCAAATGAAGAACAAGATTAATTATTTTACAGCAAGAGAGAGACCTGTAAAGAAAAAATAATATTTAAAATGGATTCTAAAAAGAAAAAAAAATAATATAAAAAAGTAAGTAAAATTACATAAAAATAAACAAAAATAAAGACAAGAGAAAAAAGAAAATAGTAAAAATATTAAAAGGATGAAGAAATTAGGTAAAATTACATGGAAAACAAAAAGGGAAAGAAGACAGAATAAGAAAAAACTTAAAAGGAAAATAAAAATAAAGATCAGAACAAAAAAAAGAAAAGTTAAAGCATAAAAAAGCAGAAAAAAGGAAACATTTGCTGGCCTCCAGACCAGTTTCTGCTTTAGCACCGCCTCCATTCCCTAAAGAGTGAAAATATTTATTTAAAATTTTATTTAGCGTCTTCTAAACAAAACAGCAAAAAGTTTAACGAAATCCAACTTTCAATTTGAATTAAAAGAACATCCATCTTTAAAAAAGAAGATTTTTAACAATATTTTATGTCCTAACAGCTTATATAAAATATGTAACAGAAGTTTTATAAGATAAAAAAAACTTTCAAATAGGAAAGACAAACATAATGTTTTAGAAACGCAAATTAGTGTTAATTTTCATATAAAAATAAACTTTTATAACCCTAAAATGGTGTAAGTCAAGGAATCCTGTGACAGTGTTGGATCTTTGTATGAATTTTCCTTTAATATTTTACTGAATTCCTCAGTAAACCAGCATCTCACACCGAACAAATACACTAAAATGCTCATTAACACAGTAAATTTACCAGATTTTAGCCTCTTCATCCATTGTCCGGCTGGTCCACAGTCTGCAAACCAAAACAAATGTTTATCATGCACACATTTTAAAAATTGGGACCAAAACATTAAAAAAGTTACATTTTTTCAGGTAAATATGCTAATTCCTGGTTTTAACAAACCTAAGAAAATACAAATATTTAAAAAAATTACAACCAAGACACTGAAAAAGTTTTTTTTCCAATTAAAGAAACATTCTGGGTTTTAACCAAATTAAAAAATGAAAAATATATTAAAAATTACGACCAAAACACAAAAAAGAAAGTTAAGATTTTTCGAATAAAAATATTTAAAAAATTTTGACTAAAACACTAAAAAAGTAAAAAATTTTCAAATAAAGAAACTAATCTGTGGTTTTAGGCAACCTAAAACTATAATAACAACATGCTACCTGCGTCTAGTCTGTTCATACGACATAACTAGATGCTGAGATGAAGGGAAAATGGACAAATGTTCACCAGGTTTGGCTGCTTTGGCTCCTTGAATTCTCCCATTTTCTGAAAACAAAAGGACAGAAACTTCAGAATATTTTCCAAAACAATCCATTCAGAGCCTCTCTGTCATTGTTTACAAGGATTATATCCATTCAGCGAGTTAAACTGGCAATTCAACTCATGCACCAAATGCAGAAGAACAAAAAGATGTTATGATTATCTGTGAAACTAAATAAATAAAAGAGAGAAACCATTTGGTTTGGTGCGAGGCATAAAGTCGATTTGAGCAGGATTTTTCTAGACTACCACAGGCGGGTTAGTCCGACATCGTGCAGCTCAGCCAATCCTTCATTCTTTGTCCGTTTCTGTTTCTGATGCATGCAGTCCGACTCCGGACTCCGTTTACCAGTTTCCCCACTAGGGGCGCTCTTGCTGCCCGTTTCCGTTGCTGCAGACGCGCTCAGTGTTGCATCAGGACGGATGTTTTCTGCCTCTGAACCAGCAGCAGCAGCGGCTTTGGTTTTTATGGATCTGGTTCTTTCGGGGTCAGCGGTTCCGTCTTCACCAAAAACAACATCTGACTCTGCAGAGTTTTGATCAGGAGCTCCAGTCATAAAACATTACCTGTTAGATTTACACGTTTACCACAAAAAGCTTCTTTAAAAATGGGATAAATTACTGTAAAAGCCTCAAACTCAGTGAGACCGTTGGTAGATTGAGCTTAAAACAAAAGTATTTTTTAACTTTCATTATTCCAAATTTAAGAATATGTGACATTATGTTTTATGATGCACTGCAAATAAACATGCAAACGTCACCACATAGTCATCAGCGTATCATTTAACAATTTACATTTTTATGGGAAGTTAAAAAGTATAATTTGTTTAGCTGTTAATAAAAACTTAGAATAAAAAAAGTGATTTATATGAGTTTAAATGTTCAATATTCAGCTTCAGAATCTAGTAACATTAGTGCTAATCTTTGAAAAATAAGATCAATGACGGGAATGTTTTCAGTTTATTATTTAACATTTTTTCAATTTTAACAAATATTTATTTTTAAAATATTAATTAAGGGAATACAAATATTTATTTAGAATAAAATCTGCAATTCAATATGTCAAAATCTTAAATCTTATATTTTAAACATTTTAAGAGTTTTCTATATTTCTCATGTAAATTACTTCAAAGGCATTATCTTTATTTTATGTACTACCAAGAATGTTTTAAAATGTGTAATCTTAAACTTCAATATATCTTTTAATATAATAAAGAATGCAAAAAATATTTTGGAATAAAAAATTTTCATAAATTTTATATCTTGAATTTTTTATCAGACTAATACAATTTGAATGTAAATAGGGTTTTTTTAAGAAAAATATTTAAAATACTAAAATCAGAACATTTAAACATTTATAATCTTATATTTTTGCTATTTTTAATATATATATATTTTTGTTTAAAAAATATATTTAAAAATATTAATATCTGAAACTGAATATTTAGAAATTTTTATATTTCCTTATCAAGGTTTATATATCCTTTAAAGGGATTGCTTTTATTTGAAAGATGTAAAAAATATTTTCCATATCATATACATTTTTATACATATATATTATAAAAAATAAATATTTATATTTTATATAATTTAAAAATCCAGGAGGAAAGGATTATTGAGAGGGGAAAAATAGTCACTTTATTGCCAGTATTAAAGAAGACATTAATGATGAAATAAATTAAATTAAAGGTGCTTGCCTGGAGACAGAACCGCTCCTGGTTCTGCTTCATATTTGGTTCCTTTTTGAGCCAAAGTTGCCGGTTCGAGTCCGTGCTGAGGCTCTGGGTATCTGTGTATAGCTGGAGCCGATTCTGGACCGGAGCCCAGGTGCAGCTGGTTCTGTTTGTACGTTTTATCTTGTGACGCAGGCGAACCCAGGTTCTGGTACTTCTGGTTTGGCCCCAGGTAGTGAACGCCAGCGGTGGGCCTGGAACCAGCAGCCAGGCGCTGAGTCGGCAGGACTCGGCCTTTCAGGCCCTTTCCACCTGATGAAGCTGCTCCTCTTGCAGCTTGACCTTTTCCAGTCACCGACCCGAAACCTGGAAACCAGAAATAAGCGATAGAGCCACTTTGCTGAAGATATTTGATGTGAATAAGATGAGATGTTGGCCTTTCCACCGTCAAATCTAATAAAATTGGTGTCAAACGTTTGTTGTGTTTGTGCAGCAATAATTTTAAAAGATTACTACATTTTTCAAGAGGTCATGAAAGGTCAATCAGCCGCCACACGCTCTTCAAATCAAACAAGATTGATGTCAATCAACTCTATGTTTGTGCTGCTTTTGTTTTCAAGATATTAATAAAAGTTTAAAGGTTAAAAGGTCAACCAGGCCTCCCCGCATTACCCAAAGCAAAACAGATTGGCGTCAAATGTTTGCTGTGTTTGTGCAGCAACAATTTTCATTTGTGCTGCTTTTTTTCTGGAAAACATTTAAGCATTTATTAATATCTTTCAAACAATAGTGGCACAAACAAAAGATTTTGCGACACAAACGTTTGACACCAATTTTGTTCTATACAAAGACAGTGGTGGGAATGCATCAGAATAATTCTAGCTGTCTAATGACTCCATTTTTATTTATTTTTTTGCTTGTCGTGGATTATGTACAGAATTTTCAGTCAGAAAAATAATTTTTTTTACAGACAGCTGTAGTTTCTGCATACATATCTCGGTGGGATTTACCTGAATTACCTCATTTGCTATTGGATAAAGAAACGTACCCTCAGGTTGGTGTTCGTAACCCCCCAGTGCAGCAACACGTCCAACTCCACGGCCTCATGGGAGAAATTAACAAGGTTAATTTAAAAGAAACTAGTAAGGTTAAAAATATTAATTTTGGAGAAGTCAAAAACTCCTTTACAAAAAAATGAGGTAAACTGATGATCCTAAAGGGGCATTGCTTCCCTTTCAGAATGAGATGATTTTAGGACTCTGTCTCTTTAAATCCAGTAGCAGTAAAACCAGCTGACTAAACCTTCTAGTGTTCCACTAGGGTTGCTAGGTGACGGGCTGGGTTGCTATGCAACGGTGCAGTGCCCGTCCACTATGGCTCAATGTTTGGGAGGTTTTTGAAACAGCTCATTTTCCAGACAACAAAAAACATTAATTTATTGCCAAAAAAATTGGCAATAATTTTTTATTGCCAATAAAAAATTTAAAAAAATGTATCTTATTTTTGCTATTAAAAATCTGCAAAAATAATTGCAATTTTTTTTTGTTTTTGCAATTATTTGCAAAAAAAAAATTGCAAATAATTTTTGCTGGGTGTTATTTTTTTAAGCACCTCGAACGTTTTTAGAACCAATTAAGACCCAAATAGAAGTGTAAAAATGTTCAATGGTGGTAATTACCATTCATTTGAGGACCAAATCCTTTCACAGCTCCATAACCTTGGATTAAACACACATAGTTAGTAAATGTACGACACTGTAAAACAGGAATGTTTAGGTCTCCATTGGATTAAAACAAAATCTGGTACCTTTATGGTTCGATCCAAACCCATTGGGAGTTGCTCCATTTGAATACCCTAAAAATCAAACGCATAAATAAAGTAACACCCAAAATAGTTGGTACTTTTATTAAATGTTTGAAACTTGAGTTACCTAGTTGGGGTCCTAAAGCAGCTCCTCTGGTACGTCCATATCCTTCAATTATCAAATGAAATCAAATTACAGTATGATTGATTTTAAAAAAAAACTAAAGACTTTGCCCAGTGGTTAATAGATATGTTATCAATTAATCTCTAAGCACTTTATAAATCATTAATGACTGTTTATTATATATTATACATTAATTAAGAATGAGAAGGCCTATATATTATATCTAGAGTTGTTATATTTAGTATTTCAGGCTACTTTCCAAGCACAATAGGCATTTGTAAATGTAATTTTTTAGCATATAGTCTCCTTCTCACCCTTATTTAATGCATAATAAACAGATAATGATTTATAAAGTCTTTATAGATAAATTAAAAACATACCACTAAACTATTTATTAGCCATCTGTAAGGGAAGTCTTATTGTAAAGCGGTAAACAATCTATTTGCACATAAATCTTATTTTGGTAAGATTTGGTAATATAATCTAAAATAGGAAAAGTTTATTATGGTCTAATGTCAGGCACTGAGGAATTAAATTTATAGTTATCTTAATTCAAGTCGATATTATTGTGATACATAAGGAACGTTACCTTAGTAATACTTTAAAAACAAAAAATATAAATAAACATGAGTGAAACACATGAAGAATGAAAATGAGTCAAATAAAAATCATGAAAGAAATTCTTAATTTACAGCTGTACTGCTTCTTTGTATAAATAAAAACTGCATATATTTCACTGTGGCTGAATAATCACCTGCTTTAGCAGCCTTGGCAGCTCCAGTCCTTGACTTTCCAAACCCTAAATAGTTACAAACCAACAATAAGTATTATTAAATTCACCTTGTTTATCTAATAATACTAGTACATAAAGTAACTGACCATTTGGTGATCTGACTCCAGCACCACCTTTTGCAAGATAACGATTAAAGTGTTGAAAACGTGTCACTGTAATTGTTTTGCTGTATACTTAAGTATAAATGATATTTACCATTGGATTGTGAACCTTGTCCATTGGATACACCAGCTGAAGCACTGTAACCTAAAATATTAACATTTTTAAACTGAGAAAAACATGAAAACAGTTGAAAAAAAAACAAACAGCTTTTGCTCAACAGAATCAACAACCTTTCATTGCTCCCTTTACGCCATTTCCATACCGAGATCCCAGACTCACACCAGCTCCACCATTACCTCCATTGAAACCTTTAAATATGTTTTTGACACAAAAATTACCGTAATAAATTATTTATACTCCTTGTTTTTCACATATTGTCATGGATTTTATTGGGATTTTAGGTGAAGGATCAATACGCACCTTTAGTTGGATGAGTTCTGTAACCATTACCACCATACACTGCAAAAAGAAACAAACATTTTTATAAGTGTTTTATTTTGGTTGACTCAGCACTTAGTAATTAACTATTCACCATTCCCTTGGTCTCTGGCAGAATGGGGGCCTCTGAACTGTCCCATTCCCACAGCTGGGCAGAGGAACAAACATATGTAAAGGTTTAGTCAAAGAGTTTTGAGTTCTTGGACAAAGAATTCGACAACATTACCTGGAATATAATGAGGTCGGCCAAATCCCTTCAGGTGGTTCCCTCCATGTGCCTGACCTGTGAAACAAGGTCAAAGATGAAGGTAAACACATAGCAGACAAAAAAATGAACGAGGGTTGCAACTGAGCTATAGATTAATCAATTATTCTGATGATTAATCGGATAAACAAACTGGCACATTCTTCAGATTTTTCATAAGCCTTTTCTTAAACATTAAAAATACATCAAAACATATAAAGAATTTCTTTCATAAATAAGAAAAAAACATTTTTACTTCCTAAAATGCATGACTCAGCACTCCTTTAGTGTAGGCTTCATCATTTGTAGCAAAGGATACAAATCGTCTAAAAAGATAATCCTAATATCAACATGTGAAAAGTGAAGCGTAGGGCTGATCTAGTGATTACTTTTAGATTAACCAATTAATGATTGGATAACAATAGGTGCTTTTTTATTGATTTTTTACAGAGTTTGACCTGGTAAAGCGAAAACTGACATAAAGGTGTTTTTTTTATATCTTAAATGCAAATTGTACATATTTTTATTGAGCTATGGCTCAATTACTGAATACATTGTTCTTTCAGAAAATTACCTTTTTTTGAGTCTGAATTTGAGTCAGTTAATAGTTAATTAATTGTTACATTAATTAACGATTATGTCAAGAAACGATTAATCACAATGGATCATTTCAGCCCCACAAAAATATGTTTATGACTACATTTTATGTATTTTTCTTACCATTTGGCCTTCCTTCGTTGCTACTCAACTGTCCATTGCCTTTAGTGCCTTGTCCTCCATATCCACCGGCTTGAGCTCCGTAACCTGAAACAGTCGCATTCTTCAATGTAAGAGGACATTTTGATGCTTTTTATTATTACAAAAACATTTAAATACGATCAAATACATATTTTATACCATTGCCTTTATCTCCTTGCCCACCATATGCTGCAGCATGAGCACCGTAACCTGTAAAACTAATATTTTCAACTATATAAAAAAGCCAACCAACCACATCCAAACTCTAACCCAGAAGAGGAAACTGGGAGTTGAAACAAATATTAATTTAAAATATAAACAAAACAAAAAAAACAGGTTTAAAAACTTTAAATTTATTCAGGGTAACTAAACCAAAATGTAACTTTTTGGCCTCAATCATAAAATGTAGATTTACCATTTACCAACCCAATATAAACACTGACATGGATGAATTATCAAAAATATTGGAAAATTTGCTCATTAACCTGGAAGCTGAACTAAGGGGTGTGTTGTATGTTTCAAGAAAACAATGATCCAAAATACATCAAATAAATTAGGAAAAACTTTCTATGGAGTTTCTCGGTCTCCTGACCTCCATGTCATTGAACGTTTCTGTTTGTATCATGACTTAAAAAGAGCAAATGCAAATAAATATGAGTGGAAGAAAGAAATTTGTTTTCTATTCTCAGAAAAATAGACAAAAAAAATTGTGTCAAAATTATGTGTCTACTCTTAATAAATCTTGGATTTTGCATTAAGACAAGTTGAAATACCGTTTCCTTTGGTTGCTTGTCCCAAATATCTACCAGCTGGAGCCTCGTAGCCTGCAACAGGAGTAACAACTAATTAAATAGAGGTTCCTTGATGGCTCTGTGAGTAAATTTAATCAGTTATACAACCTTTGATTTGTTGTAGAGTGGTTGGTCCAGATATAACTCCATACCCTGCAACAAAAAACACAATGATTTTAATGTCTGAATACACTCAAAACAACAAAAAAGATGAAATAATGTATTCAATAATATTTCCTTTTATAGTAAAAACAAATGAAACAGATAAAATATTTGTTCCTTGGAAAGCAAAAAAAAAAAAAAAAGACAAATACTGTTTGGAATAACAAATTTAATCTGCAGCATTCACAGAAGTTTAACTAATTTTGGTAAAGTTGTCCTAACACAAGTCTTAAATTATCTCAACTGACTCCATTTAAAAAGAAAAACACTGAAATCTTACAACAGGAAGTACTTTTCCAAAAGTATTTTTGTTTGAAATATTTGTCTCTGCTGGTACTTTCGACCTTTTGCATTCAGAATTGTTAAAGCCCAAATATACTTTAACACTTTCCTACCTCATATTTAGTTATTTATAATTAAAGTGTTTGCCGTACCATTGCCTTTATTTCCAAATCCACTTTGTGAAGCAGCTGCAGCACCATTGCCTAAAACAGACAAAGCTGCAGCTTCTCATCACTCATGACTGTTATAAACACTAATATTCACTTTTAAGAACCCAACATCTAACCAACTGTCTTTCCAAAAATATCCTTGCCTTTAGATGCTGGTCTGCCATATCCACCAGCTTGAGTACTGAAACCTGAGACGGAAACAAAACATTTAAATCAATGTTTTTCTGTTAAAATGAGACTTTGTTAAAGCGAGTTGTACCACCTTTCATTTTTTGTAGATTTGCTGGTCTGGCTTTTGCTCCATATCCTGCAAAAACAATAATAGAATAAAGAAAACTAAACTAACTATTTCCACAATAAAGAGACACAATCTGTATTTACCGTTAGCAGCTCCAGTTCTTCCTCCTGGAGTGAAAACAAATCCAGATAGAATAAAATAAGCAGTGCTTCTCATTTGAATTATAAAATATCAACATCATTTAATCTAGTTTAGTCATTTCCATGAAATTTTCAAGAGCTTTTTTAGCAAACCACAAAACTGCCGAAACACTGAATTTCTTTAAATCAAGGCTGAAAACCCATCCGTTAGTAAGTAAAACATTGATTAACAGATGTAATGTTTATTTCTTGTTTCATAATTTGTGATTGTATTATGTTTTTATGATGTAAAGAACCTTCAACTGCTGAAATGTGTATAAAAATACATTCAAATTTGATTTAAAGAAGTTAGCTTAGCAGGTTTGTTTCACTAAGGTCATATTTTTCCATTTTAAGAAACAAAAAAGCCTTATTTGTTAAAAGTAATGGACAAAGTTGTCATAAATAGTCAGTCCAAGTCTTGGCTCAAACTTTCAAATTGTTTCATATCAATAATTAATTAGACTTTTGTTTTAAATATGTGAAATACAGCTGAAATACCGGTGTGGCCTTTCACGTGTTATCTAGTTTTCACTTCACACAGTAGCGAAATCTTAAACTACTACTACACCAGTTACTCATCAGGTTGTTGCTAGGTAACCGAAGAATGAGTGAGTTGCTAGGCAACCAGTGAGCGAGTCGATTTCTCCAAATTTGCTTACAAAATGAACAGATATAAACTTACCATTTATTCCAACTCCTTTGTTCATCCCAGCTCCATAACCTTTTAATTGAAAAAAATTAAATATGTGGTGAGACAATTGATGCTAAATTTAACAAGGGAAATAAATTACAATTATTATTTTTTTGTCTATACTTTGATTTTTCAGGTTTAAACTTCAAATAAAATCTGAGCATTTCAATCTGCAGTGTTATTTAGTTTTCACACTGACCCATTCCTTCGTCCCAATGACCGGCCAACGCCTTATTCAAAAAAATATGTCTTAAATAAGTGAAAAATATGAATTTGAAGCTGAATCAGGTGGTTTTGCTTTACCTTTCGATGGGATCAGGAACGATGCAGCCCTGCCGCCGTTCTGAGGTGCATTTTCTGGAAGAGTTAGGAATCATAATTAACTGAATAAAAGCTGTGATCTGTTAAAAACAAATCAAGAGAAGAGATGATCTATTTTAACATCAAATAATCTGAAGGGATCACCATTAGGTCGAGGTCCTTGTCCCGTAGAAGCTCCATAAGAAGAAATATAACCTTCAACATCACAAGACAAATCTGTTAAAATCTGAGATGTAATAAAATTTACAACAAGTTCAGCCTGATGTAGTGAAGATAGATGGATAGAAATGTTTGAAAATGTACCTAAAAATTAATGATTTCTAGATATGAACAAACATTTTGAACTTATATTTTATTCACTTTTCAGTCTTTTAGAATGTCGATGTGCATTGATGTGTTTTTACTGTCGACAAAAAAGTCAAATGTTACTCTCATATTTAATTTCATTTAAGTTATTTGATTTGGGACATTGTGCATTAATAACAATTTAGAAAATCATCAGTAAAAATTACAGCCAAAGCTTGCAGTTTCCCTTTTAAGGAATTTGATGATTAGTGAAAATTAAGTTTAATTTACATCTAGTCATTTCTTTGTTAAAGATTTTAAGGAATCCTTGAAAGTATTGGAGCGACTGTCTATGCGCAGTAAAACCGTCCTCCTCTCACAAACAGATGCTACATTTAGACGGCTGCTGCCACTGAAAACTGCCTTTGATTGCACAAACTAAGCCCAGATCAGAGCCACACAGAGGGAAGATTTACGGCCGCTCCTCATCGTCACGACTAACGCCGGAACTGTAGAGAGGTTGGTCATTTGCACATCGTCGTTCTGAGATTTCAATTTCACACCACTGTTTGAAATTTAACAGACAAACCCAACCAGCTCACTGCAAAAACACAAAATTTTACCAAGTATTTTTGTCTAGTTTCTAGTGCAAATAACTTAGAACACTTGAATTAAGGCAAAACTAAAAGTAACTTTTCAGCAAGAAATAATAGCTTGTTTTAAGTCAAAAAGAATAAGACTTATAAAAAATTACTAGTTCCACTGGCAGATTATTTGACTAAGACATTTTCCCATGATGTGATAAGTCAGAATTCTGCGAAAAAAGTCAGAATTTTACGAAAAAGAGTAAAAATTCTACGAAAAAGTCTGAATTTTATCAAAAAGTCAAAATTTTACAAAAAAAAGTCTGAATTCTGACTTAAAAGTCTGATTTTTTACTTTTTGTGGCCCTAATCATCTTTCATATCTTGATTTGTTTTACTGGGATTTTATTTGACAAACCAATACAAAGTCTAACAGAACCATCGACTCCATCAGCTCCAACCTCATAACTGACTCTGAGGATTTCATCTTCCCTCTACAGCAGAGCAGACGTGTAAAAACATATTTCACCCTGAGATTATAATCCATTCAGCTGGAAATTTCCCAGTTACTTTGACAGGCTGGTGAAAATCTGACCCAGTTCCTCTGCTGAACAGCTGAGCAAACAGCTTCAGGTTTTGTGGTTTTCATTTGTCATCTTGGCATTTATTTCAAAAAACCAACAGCATTGTAAGTAAACCCATAAAACCAGTGAATTTATATGTAAAACTGTCACTGAATGCATAACATTGGACCTTATGCGCTACTTTTACTACAGTTTAGACAATATTTTTGTTGTACAATTTGATTGTGAACTAACGGAAGAGTGAGTCGGAGGGTAGGGAAAAAAACATCCAAAAACATTAAACCTCAGTTTTTATTCACAAGAAAACCACATACATGCAGCAAAGCATGGTTTTCATGGTTATCAATACGTTTAAAAACATGTTAAAATTAGAAGGAACCGAGAGGTTTGAAGACTTAAAAAGCAAAAAGACATTCTTAGAAAACTAACTGTAAAATATCATGAGACAAACAGTCTGAATGATTGAAGAAACTTAAAAATATATGTGACTGAATTACAATTTTTTTAGTCAAAACATTTGAAATAATCCTCAGAAGACTTAATTTTTAGAAAAGTGCAATTAAATTCAATGTAATTATTGTATATTAATATATAAATTTGAATTTAATTGCATTTCCCAAAAACTACGTCACAGGCAAAACATGTGAATCTACAAATAAAAACAAAAAAGTAAATTTCCACAAAATAATGCTAATTCATCTAAAATGTTCTTGAAAAACCTGAAAATTTCTGAAGTTTAAAAGTTGCAAATTTTGTACTTTGGAAACTCTGAAAAGTTCCAAAAGTCAAGAATTTTCATTTTTGAGCTCAGTTGTTTTTTCTAGAATTTTTTTTAAATTAATCTCAAAATTTATGAGTTTTTTTTCCTCGCCAATTTTTTACTTTTGGAGCTCAGAAATGTCCTTGTTTTTTATAGAAAATTTCTGAAATCAATCAGAAACTTTTTGTGTGTTTTATCAGCATCACTTTGATGCTGATAACCTAAATTTCCCCATTGAGAAACAAATACTATATCTTTCTATTGTCTAGTTAGTTGATAAAAACAGATTTTCATAGAAACTCACCGCCTGTGTGTGCCGCCTGCATCAAACAAAGAACCAGAACTCCCTGAAGGACAAGCCGTCCCGCCATGTTGGACCTGCAAGGAAAACCCGGGTTTAGACCCCAGCAGGAGATTAAAGGTGGAGGAAAAGTGGGAGAGGTTCCCGGGTCGGTTGGGGCTAATATTCAGTCCAGGGAGTCCGTCCTCTCCAGATCCTCCCCTGCTTGCTGTGAGATGCATCCAAGGAGAACAGACATTGGATAATTACACTACTTCAAATTCATCACCACTTCACTGAAGACCTGAGAATTGATTGTTTGCTGTATTAGTTTGAAAGAATTACCGGTACATGTCAATAATAAGGTCTTTGAAAATCCGTGTCAAACTTGCTGGTGAATGTTATGAATCATATATTTTATTTTTACAGTAGCATACTTGTGTTCTGTAAATTTTCATAATGTTTGCATTTTGTGTTGGGATGTATCAGAGTTACTACCCAACTTTCATTATTGTGGGAGTATTTTTACTATGCTGTACTTTTTACTTTTACTTGAGTAATTTAGTTATGAAGTTTCACTCCTCTTACTTGAGTAAAATTACTGGATTCTCTACCCACTGAATGAAACACTAATTCACCAGACACAGATCTGCAGCTTTTGTTAAAGGTCAACTAGTTTCCAATTAAAAGAAACTGAAACATTTTCTTTTGCCTGATTTTGTTATATTTTAACTTAAATGAATTATTGTAATTTTCGTCCTTAAAATACCAAAATTTCCACTTAACTTTAAATTTTGGTCCATCTGATGATGTCATTTTAAATATTAAATGATTGATCATTTGATCAGTTACTCAGTATTGAGTACTTTTACCAAATAGGCTACTGTTTTTACTAGAGTAATTTCTTAGACAACTACTTCTTACTTGAGTACAATTTTTAGGTACTCTAATCACCTCTGATGTTAGGAAACAATATTTAAGATTTATTAAATTTATTTAATTTCAATTAGCTTTTATAATTCATCAAACATTATATAATGTTAGATACCAGCTAATATTAGCTATGTAGCAAATATTAGCTGTGTAGCTAATATTAGCTGGTATCTTGCTAGCGGACAAAATACCAGCGACCAGTAATATTCTATTCACAAAATACAATAATTTGTTCATCTTACCTGTGAAAAGTTTTCCGCCGAGCCCTCACGTCAATAGTCCGTCGATTTGAACAAAAATATCCGCAGTGCTGAGGCATCTTCTGCTGTTAGCTTAGCCAAGTGGGTAGGACGACCGCTCCAAGATGGCCGCCGTACTTCCTGCAGCCGATTGCTACCTCGATAAATCTTGTTTACATTAGTTCTTAGAAACATCATTTCAAGTTTTACTTTCAGTGATCAAACGCCACTTTTAATTTATTTGTAGTCACAAGCGCTAAATGTGACGTTGATTTTAGACAAACTCTGACATGTATTATGTAAATACACATTTTCACTGTAGTTCTGTTGTAGCGAGAAGCGGCCATATTGAAACGGAAGTCGGCTGTACAAGTTTTAACTGGGGATAGTCAGTGTTTCTCCCAGTGAGAATCAGATTTCAGAGGTTGATTTTTCTGTCTGGGAACTCAAGAATTTCTCAGTTCTGAATACAACTGGAAGGCAGCATAAAACTACATCCACCGCTAGCTGTTTTATATTTTAGTCATCCAACCTATGGCATAATCCTAACCATATTTCTTCATCATAAAGCTTATGTGTTGCCAAAAAGTCATCAAGTTGTGTATTACTTCAAGTGTACTTATATTTTTGTGCAAGAAACTAGACCAAAAATTCTTGATAAGATTGTGTTTTTGTAGTATTTAAGGTAACATCAATAGCAGCTGCATGACTGATACTTGACGGTGACAAAGATAATATTGAGGAAAAAATAAAACCAAACACCGTCTAAAACACCCTGATGTTGACTACATATTAAATATTGCTTATGTTTTAAAAGTTTAATATTTGCCATTAAATTAATTAGTTTAAATGGATGTTATCATTTCTAATAAGAGGAGCGGTCAGAAATCCCATCAGAATTACGAGACCTCATCTATGGATACAAAAAGAATCTTTCACTGCAAATTGCTGAGGGACATTTAGTCAAATATTAACTATATTTTAGCCTTTATGTGTAATTTTGACCCAGAGAAAACCCACAATATGCTAAAATGTTTGCAGCTAATTGTCATTTGTCATATTGCCCTCAATAAAAACTTAATTGTAGCTTATATAAACTGATCTCAACTGTACTTTTCTAGTTTCCTGGAGCAGCTAGCTGTGCTATAAGGCTAACATTAGCTTACAAATAAATTCAAATCTCATGCTTGATACATTTATACACATTTGAGAATTATTTTCTATATTGGACTTGAAGTTGAGTTAAATATCATTGATATTGATATGTTTATATCCAGTATTGGCAATTTGATAAATAGATCCATGAAAACCAATTATGTAGCAAATATGTCCAGTTGAACATGCATCCTATTGGAACCCAATAAAGTCTAAATTTATGTATTTCTGTCACCAAAACATGGCAGTGATGTATAAAACCAGATGGAAAGAGCAATTTATTTCAGGCTGTAGGTTTTCTCTGGTGCTAATACACACAAACTGAGTTTTTCTTTGGTGCATTTAAAGCTAAAAGAGAAAGATGTCTCACCTTTCACATACATTCCTCACCTGAAGTCCAAATCCTGTTCTTATGAGGTCAAGCAGAGGTCAGTGTCTCACTTCCCTGTCCAACTGGACCTCTCACTTACTTGGCATCTAAACAGATCTGACCATCTGGCAACAAATACGAGTTTCAATTCCTGATTGTTCTGCTTCAAATCCCTCTGCATGGTCAGTTTGTAAGAAAGCAGTTGGTTGAATGTAAGGCACTTTTGAGCTAATAAACTTGTATGGACATGAAGTGGCACAAATATTACATTTAATTTTGATTTGATAGTAAACCTGGACATCAGTCGCTGTAATACAAACTTTTAAACTTTAAGATGTGATTTCAAACTTTCGGTTGAGCAACGTTTCACTTTTTTCCCAATTTTTGCTGCGTTTCATTCTTATCTCAAGTATCAATCTGTCCTCAATACTCTACACACAAATACTCCATTAAGTAGCTTGAGATTTAAGCTTATTTATAAAAATAGTATCTCCAGCTCCAAGTTGGAGATGCACTTTTAGCCCAGACTATTTTAGACACATGAGAAGCAAGATTTCTAATGCAAATATCTTGGTACACTTGAACTAAAACGTAACTTTTCAACAAGATATAGGAGCTTGTTTTAGGTCAATAATTTACTTTTAAATAAAAGTACTAGTTCCTCTGGCAGATTTGAAATTTTTTTTCCACATTAGGTGAAAAAAAAAAAAAAAAAAAAATCCTCCAGCAGAACTGATCATTTTTCAGTATTGTGTAATCATTGACCTAAAACAAGCTCTTAAGTTTTATTTCACGTATACCAAGATATTTGCACTAGAAACCAACCAAAGATTTTGTGAATATGCAGTGAAGTCTTTAGTTTTCAGAAAAACGTGAAATATTTTTATTTATATTTTTGCCTCTACGTTTCTGTTTTCATTCACTTAATCAATGTCCAGAAACTAAAAATTATCCTAAATTGGCACCAAGCTTAGCCATCACATCAGTTTTACTGAACAGTTGAGACTGTGGTTAATATCTTTATTTTTATAAAGATGATAGAATCTCATCCCCATTGAAATGATTGGGCCTCTTGTAACTTAAGGCCAAATTATTACATTTTAAACTAGTTTTCTTGCATTTTTAAGGGTAGAGGCTTTTATTATTTTGGTGCTCATTGTAAAATTAAAAAACAGGATTACAGCCTCAAAAATATATGGTTGTAATTGAGTCAACGGAACCAAAATGGCACTAAAATAAACACAAAAAAATAAAAGTAAATCTTGACCAAGTCTCAGCATGAACCCTTAAACTGACAGAATTAAAAAACAGAAACATTTTGGCCTGTTTCCATTTCACTTGATGCAGAAACGGATGCAGTGACCAAATAAAATGTATTTCATGTTCTCTTAATCAAATTTGAGAATTTTTTTATTCATATTGCAAGTGCTCTACAGTTGTGCAATTTAAATCATTTCCATTTCCAAATTAATACAATAAATAAAATACATTTTTACAGATGAAACTTAAGATTGAAAATTATGTCAAATCCCATTTAGCATTGTTACAAAAATCCATAAACACATTTTTTACAAAACTGCATTACCCAATGTTGGGTTGGCAGGTTCCTGCAAAGGCCAATATAATTAACATAGTTCCAGTATTATAAATTATGAAACTCATCTTAAATTGATCGTGCTGATAATGTTAGAAACATTAAAAGAAATGGGTTTAAGCTGCTTTGTGGAGGCTAAAGGGAGGAAAAGCAAAAAGGAAATAAAAAAGGGAAACAGTTTAAGATGCAAAATGTGATGGAGAAGTGAGGGTGAGGATTTTAAACAAAAAATAAATATATTACACAACTTCTGTTATACTTGGTACTGAAGACTTTGGTTCCTCCATTTTGGGTCCAACAAACCTGGAGTTTAACTTGGCATTTCTAGCCAGTTTCCTTAAGATGGTAGAGCCAAGCAGCTGGTTGCAGACCTAAACGGAGAAGTTTGGAAATTAAAAAGTATTCATTTGCATGCATTTAAAGTTAAAATCTGTTGGTATATTTAACAGGACTTACTCCAAGTTGCTTTTTAGTTGATGCACGGTACGCTTGTCGAGGTACCTGCAGAAGAGCGTGAGCAGGTTTGACGGGAGGAGGAGCGGCTCCACCAGCGAACACTGGGACAACTGTCCCGCTACCTGGAAAATCATGTCAGTCCTAAAATGAAAAATGAATAAAAACAGAAAATGTCATAACATGCTAAACAACTCTGACTTAGAGGAATTAAACTTTTTCCTCACCAGGTCTCAAAGTCGCCAATGCTGGGCTCAAGAGGAACGCCTGAAGAAAGAAGTTTCTCTCCGTGGGAAAGAAGAGCGTACAGCAAGCTGAGTCCAAACTGAACGAACAAAAATTAATCCGAAACAAATCAGTTCCAGCTGCAGAGCAACGCAAACTGTAAAGGACCAATACATCCAAAAGCACTTAAATAGTAGTTTTATGGTTGCTTATTTAATATTTGAAGAACCTTGCTTTATTTCAACATCTAGGCTCTTATTTTGGTAGTATTGCCTTTAGAAGAAATAAATTCTGTGACTGATTATTGGAGCCACTGTAAATAGTTAAACAAACTTCCATGTTTTTTTCTGGAACGTTTGATGAATCTCAAAATGTGAGCTTGAAAAGTCAAATTTGCTAGAAAAAAAAGCCTCAAAGGTTGAGATTAACCTCAGAAACTTTCTACAAAAAAAAAAGAAAATTTGATTTTGAAAAGTGGAAGAAATAACTCGAACGGAGATTCAAAAGTTTTCCAAAATAAAAGCAAAGTTTCTGAGTTTCAATAATTAAACATTTTTCAAATAAAATATAAATAAGTTTTTGACAAATAAATAAATAGGGGGACAAAAAAAATTAATTGATAGAACATTTCTGAGCTCCAAAAGTCAAATTTTCAACTTTTGAAAAAAATTGCCACATTTCTTTCCTACAAAACTTTCCAACTTTTTAGATTCCTCTCAATGTCTGTCATTTCTATGTACAGTGATCCTAATACGCAGTCGTAGCAAACAGTTTGATTCATTTTTTTTAATAACACTTATTAAAAAAAATGTGTGTTCAGCACATAAATTTCTCTGAAGACATTCGAAGTGTAATGAACCGTCAGCATCCATTACTCCTCACTGATGCTACAAACCTTGTTCTGACAGGTCAGGGAGAGGCACTCCAAGGTCGACAGAGACTCTGAAGACGTCAGATCTTTGAGAACATTGATGAGCTGACTGAACGTCAGAACGCCGATCACATTTCGAAGGGACGGGTAAAGAACCGGAAGGTCCTGAAACCACAAGAACTGAGATTTTCAAAATATGAACAATGAAACTTTTGATATTGTTATTGAGTTCAAAGACCAAAATTAGCTGGTGCTGAGCGATGCACCTTAAAATTAAAACTTCAGATTTTTTTGCCCATTTTCTTGTCTGAAAGGTCTTCAAAAAGTGGCACTTGGTTCAATCATCCCTTCTCGGACTTGTGAAATGGAGAATTAAAGCCCAACTACAAGAATTTTTCTTTAACTATCTGAACATTAGCAGATTAAAAAATGCAATTTAAAAAAAAACTTGGTCCTCAGGATATTACATGACCTACAACAGCACATCAGGGCAGTTGGAAAAAAAAAAGTTTGAGATCTCAAAATTTCTAGGAGAAAAAAAAACAAGGACATTCGAGCTAAAAAAGTAAAAAAATTGGGACATTTTCTAGAAAGAAGTCTGACATTTCTGCTTTTCAAAAGTTGACAATTTTTAACTTTTGAAACAGATATTTCCACATTTCCTCAAGAAAATTTCTGATTACCGTAATCTAAAAATGTTAGTTTTTGGAGGAAATCAGCACCTCAGTTTATGTGGATCTTTGAAAATAGTTGTACGATTGTTACAAAGTCCTGCTATTAATAAGTTTAGAACTTTTTAAACTATATAGTTAAAATAAAAAAATCTTATCCATAATATTTCTTTGTTTACTTGAATTCAAAGTCCAAATAAATAAAAGCTGCAAAAACAAGATGGCCACCTGGAGTGTGCTGACATAACTAAACTATGGAAACCCAAAGAGTTCAATGGTGAAAAAAATCAAAAAAAAAAAATCCAGATTTTCCAAAAATGAAATCTTCAAAAACCAAAAATCTGAAGGGAATAAACCTCAGTAACTCTCAGATCCCAGTAACCTTTAACCCCGGCTCACCTCCTCGGTGTCTCTGCTTATCAGCGTAGGAAGGTTGGAGGCGACGATGTGCAAAATCTTCAGTGCTGAATCGTTCTTCAAGAAGGGCAACAGACGAGCGAGAAGCTTTTTGCCTTTCGAGACACTCAAGAAAGGAAGAAACTCGTCTCCTGAATCTCTAAAACACAGATTTATAAAAGTTTATTCAACAAAAAGAAAATTTTTTTCTGGTGTTGCATTAAGACTTACGGAGCATTGTGTTGCTGCAGCTGAGAGTAGATGTGCTGCACTTTCCTCTGAGTTTTTTCCATTAGTCTTATGTCTTCTGCTTCAGACAAAACTGTGGTCTTCATCCTCTCAGTCTCCTCCACCTCCAGCAAAACTATGAACAACTGCATTAAAAAAAAAAATTCAGAGGAATACAAAAACAGAATTTTTGCAATTCTCAAATTTTCTTACTTTTTTTTTTTTTTTTTTTTGAGATTTCCAAGTTTCAAAAGTTGGTTCTTTCCTTCTACCATTGAAACTCAGGAAATTTTCACATTTCCTCAGCAGTGATTTACTCTCCATCTACAACAGCCCCAATATACTGAAGTGCAAATATACAACCTGCAGATGATTCCCCTCTACTTTAAGTAAATCATAAAAACCTTTAAGTTGATTTTCAAAGTTTACTATAAAGTGCAGTTCAATAAATCCATTTACCTAAAATACGAGCAAAATCTAATTTTTCCTAATAACTTAGAGAATCATTTAAAGGGACCCATTCTGAAAGAAAAAAACTAAATAATTACTTTAACATTTTATTTGGGTTTGAACCGTTTCTAAAAACAGACAAAGCTAAAAATAAAAACAAAACACCAGGCCGGTTTCTGGTAATAAATTAATGTTTTGTGGTGTCTGGAAAAATTAGCATTTTCTAAAACCTTGCAAATGTAACATGACGAAACAGCAGGCACTGCCCCTCACCTAGTGACCCAAGCAAAGACCAGCTCGTTACCTAGCAACCCCAGCAGAACTCCAGGACCTTTGGTCAGCTGGTTTTACCAATGCATGCGCTGTACAATGGCTGCTAGAAAAGACGAGTATTTTGTTTTTGACTTACCATCTAGAAACCACTTGCTGCATTGTTGTTGTCTGTACAGGAGGCAGTAATTATGCTTTTTAAAGATAAACAGTTGTATAATTGTGCATCTATTTGCAGCCACTTTCATTTGGGAGTGAAAATGTTGAGTTTGGGGGACGTAGCCATCAGCAGTTTATTTGGATTTAAAGTGACAAGAGGCTCTGGGGATCGTTTTTCTTATGTCCAATCAAAACTTTTACACGATTTCTGCACTTTAGCTTTTGTGAAGTATGAAGTGTTTTCCAGGCTCAGGTATTTGTTGCTCTCCAGAAACATTTCTACACAAACTATAGTATTTTTCAAAGTCAAAATGATCCAATAAGTTAATAAAAGAAGTGAAAACTCAAAGTTACCTTTTCTATTTTGCTGAGAATCTCTAGTCGCTGTTGTCTGATGTCTTTTTGTTCCTTTAAAACAAATAAAGCTGAAAGTCAAGGAAGGCACTATAATAGCTTTATCTACCGGAGTTAAACAACAAACCTCGAGAGGGCCGTGAGTTTGGACTGCATGGACCGCACCGATGGCACGGCGCGGAGAATAACACGTGGAGACAGCGACTTGACCCAATGAGCCTTCGATGTGGACCACTGAGAGACCACACAGTTTTATAGACAGGACAACCTGAACACTGCAAAGCTAAAACCTTATCAAGGACTTTTGGTTTAGTTTAAGGTGCAAAAATCAACTAATACACATGAAATGAGACAAAACTAACTCACAACTTATCAGCAAGATATACAAGCTTGTTTTAAGTCAATAATTCCTTAATATTAATGGGAAAAAACAAACAAACTACTAGTTCCACTGGCAGATTATTTCATAATCAACTGGCACTGTGCCATTACCTAGCAACACCTGCCAAGCCCAGAATTTGGTTGCTAGGTTTCCTGTTCAGATTCATTGATAAGGAAAAATGTTCAGTGAAATAACCTGCCAGTGGAACCAATACTTTAAGACAAGCTCCAATATCTTGCTGAAAAGTTGTGTAGTTTCTATTGAAAATATCTTAATAGAATTCAAGACAAAAACAAATTTTTTTAAGCACTAATGTGTAGTTGAGAGTTTATTGCAGAAATGGTTAAAACATTTTGTTTAAGTTACTGCTGACTCCCACACGCACTGCAAAAAACACTTCAAGTAATTTTGGTTTACTTTGTAGCGGAAATATCTCAGTACACTTGAAATAAACCAACTTACAAGTAACTTTTCAGCAAGACTTAAAACATTTGTTTTAAGTCAATAATTCCTCAACATTAATGAAGTAGTACTACTTCTACTGGTAGGACAATTCACTTAAACAGTAAAAAGGTCTTATAATTGAAATAATCTGCCAGTGGATCTAGATTTAAGCAACAGATGTAAAATAAACTCCCAACTCTTACAGAAAAGTTACTTGTGAGTTAGTTTTGTCTTATGTCAAGTGTCCCTAGATAACTGGACCAAAAATATTAGCTAATGTTTGCATTTTTGCAGTGAAGACGGTTTAAAGGGAACCTGGTGTGTAGGCGTCCGTCTTGGTGATGTACGGTGTGGTGAGTTTGGGTGGCTCCTTCTTGCTCCTGATGCCCAGTTCTTCCTCGGCCATCTTGGCTTCTATTCGACGATAATACTCCTATTAAAGAGCAAGATAGTTTAAAACTCATTCTAAGATGTGATGAAGTTTTCTAAAATTTTACTTTCCTACCTGGTAATAATAGTCCTCGAGGTACGGATTCTCGCTTTGCAGCTGAATCATCTGCAGGCGAATGATCCACTCCTTTTCTTTGTCCGTCATGAGGTTAGAGTAAGGGTCCCAGCCTTCACATTTCCTTCAGGAAAAACACTCAAAGTTAATTCTTAACATTTTATTATAATCCTTTAGTGAGTGTAGCACCAACCTGTGAAACAGATGCTGCTTTTGACTGAGAAGCCGTTTATGTTGAGGATGGAGCTGCGTGACTGGACCGGGGAAACTGCTGAGCCAGAGAAACAGGATAAACTTAGATCATCCCTTACATCTGGGCACTGTGCTGCCACCTGCTGGTTGGTGGACTACAGATGTTGTACCATGTTGGACCAGCAGGTGGTGCAGATAATTTGTGACAAGTAAAAAAAACAGCCAGATTAGTACAGATTATGAAGGTTACCTGAACTGCTGCACCGGGTTGGTTGACGGGCTGTAAAACGGGGACGGTCTGGGAGAGTTGGCACCGAAGCGAAGCTGCATGCTCTTTGGAGGCAGAGGCCGAGGAGTGGAGGGGCAAGAGCGGTTTGGAGGGAACATGAAGGCTTCCGTCTGGGTCGAAATGCCAAAAAAAAAAAAAAAAAAACCCTTACACAGTCAAGTAAATGCAGCCAAGTCTGAAATTATTCATAGCCCATGGAAGACCTGGACTTTAAGTAATCTTTTAATTGTAGCAACAAGTTCCCTGTTGACAGGAAGTCGTAAAGTTTGACCATTCAGATCCATTTAGTCCAGTTTAATAGAACGCCAGTCCATCTAGAAAGTGTTTTGTTTGGGGAATGTATAATCAACCAAAACCTCGGTCTCTGCTTGGTTGAAGTGAACTCTGGTGCGCTTCTGATGCATGTGTGAACACCAAGCGGACCAGAGACCACTCCTAAAGCAGGAAGTGGACTGCAGCGCAGAGAATTCTGGGTAAATACAACCAAAACAAACGTGCTAGTCTAGCGCTAGCGGGAAAAGAGCGGGATTTCTCTTCTACCAAAGAGAAATCCTACAACTGCTAAAATCTGAAGCGACTCCATTTTTACATTTTGTGAAGAAAATTGAGCTGAGAGTCTTCAGTGGTTTTTGTTGCAGCGCCCCCACAGGCAAGGAGGGGAACTTTTTTTTCCCCAAACGGTTCGGTTGGTCTGACAGTGCAATGACAAAGAAACTATCTGAAAATGTAGCAAAAGCCATTTTTGATCCCTAATCAAACCAAGTCCATTTTTTTTTATCAGGTATAAAAACTCTTAAATCTGACTTTATTTAAATATTAGGGTGATGGCTAGGAGGCCTTCCAACCTCAAATACTTGGAGCTCATCAACAACTCAAAGTATTAGCGGAAATGCAGGAAAGCAGTTATAAGAAATGGTCGCTGTATTATTTACTCATTGAAGAATTTCCATTATTTCTTCCCATCAGAAAAATTACAATTTCAAATCAAAAACTGACAGAAGTATGAATAATTGAGTCCAACTGTATATAATTTTAAATGCAGATAGTCTAGACCAGGGGTGCTCAAGTCCAGTCCTCGAGAGCTACCACCCTGCAACTTTCAGATCCACCCCTGCTCCAACACACCTGAATCAAATGAATGGCTCGTTACCAGGCCTGTTCAGAGCTGATCCCCGTCTGTTGGAGTAAGGCTGCATCTAAAAGTTGCAGGAAGGTAGCTCTCGAGGACTGAACTTGAGCACCCCTGGTCTAGACTAAAGGTCAGTACATTTAAAACAAAAACATGCAACTTTTCAGCAGAAAATGGGAGCTTGTTTTACACAAATTCCTTAATATTTGTGAAAGGTAGCAAGTCCGCTGATTTCACCAAAATTAAGGAATTCACTTAAAACAAGCTCCTATATCTTGGTGAAAAGTTACTTTTTAGTTTTGTCTTATTTAAGTTGTGCTAATTTATTTCCACCAGGAAATACTTGGTAAGATTGTGTTTTTACAGTGTTGCAGACCTCTGCTCTAAAGTGACAAGGGTTTAATAAAACCTGATTCAAGTGTTGCCGTGGGGTCAGAGGTTGCCGAGAGAAGATGGGTGATCTTGGCATCACTGGTGGATGAATCTGCAAAATAAAGTTAAATATAGATGGACGGACAGGGAAAGAAAAAACATGACTTTAAATCTGATTATAACGTAACACTTTTTACATGGATTTCACATTAACCTACCCTGGGCTGCTCTGTAGCTTACTTTTAATTCTAAATTATTTTGATTATGACATCAAAAATATTCACAGAGCTTCTTCCTGACTTTTCTTTCTCCAACCTCCTCCGGTTGAGACGACATTTGTTGTGAATTGGCAAAATGTAAACAAACTGAACTGAGAGAGATTGGTTAAAAAATAAAAAAAAGTTTTACCTCATGTTAAATATTCTATTTTTCTTGGCATCATACAGTTGGATTAAAACATAATTAAAAGCTTGTTACGAATGTTTTGGCTAGCTAGAATAGCCACTGATAACAATTAAACAGTTTTCCAGTAACTAAGTTTCTCCACCATAAACACATTTAGCATTGAGTACATGAGTTGATTGACAGCGCTAAGCCCCCACCTCCTGGCTCTGATTGGTTGTATGTCGTAAGGGAGGAGGACGATCTTTTCACAGATTATCTCATATTATACTGTCAACATAGTGATATTTAAAAAAACATTTATAAAGGTTACATGCTGAAGCTTTAACTTATTTCAGAGTCATATTCACCCATTTTAAAACTACCTCCAAGTCTCAGCCATGAAAATATTCCAGTAAAATCAGAATAATCTACCTGAGAGGGCCCTCTTTGGCCAAACACCCTCCTGGAGTACGATCTTCTGGGTTCTCCTCTCTGGACTCCGTAGGAAGAGACGGGATACGGTAGATCCAGGAAGTCAGAGTTCACATGCTGACCGCGCCCTCTGTGACCGATCACACACACTATGGCGCTGTCCTACAGATTTAAACCCCAAAGCAGAAGGATTTAACCAGTCTACAATTATCATCTGTTATATTGAGGGATTGTTTTTTCTCTGAACCTGGAGTATTGATCCAGAAACTCTACGGTTCTTCCAATAAGGAGGCGTCATCCTCTAGAAAAGAGACATTTAGTTATCATCAGCTAAACACAAAATCTTAAGCATTTTTGGTTTCTAGCTCAAATATCTTAGTACAGTGTGTCCCAATTCCAGTCCTCATGCCCCCTGCCCTGCATGTTTTAGGTGTTTCCCTTCCGCCACACACCTGGATTGAATATGTGGCTGATTAACAGGCTTCTGCAGCACTTGATGGTTATGCAATCATTTGAATCAGCTGTTCTGGAATAGAGGTACATCTAAAACATGCAGAGCAGGACTGAGGACTGGAATTGGGAAGCACTGGTTTAGTACACTTGGAATAAGATAAATCTGACTTCTAATTAACTTTCCAGCAAAATATAGGGGCTTGATTTAAGAAAACGTCCCTTTTAACAAGACATTTTTCCATATTATAAGTGAACTAGTAATTTTTTAGCTGTACAATAAATCAGTAATAATTATTGCATATACTGCACAGCATTCTGGGTGATGTAGGCAGAGGAAAGGCTGCTCAACCTTTCACAACTAGCTAAGCAAAGCTGATGGAATAAACTAGCTCACTCTTTGGTTACCTAGCAACTCTTGCATTCTTTGGTTACCTAGCAACCCGAAGCAGCAGTTTAAAGTTCCACCATTTTGCCTCATAACAGCTTAAAAAAAACAAAGGAGTGAAAACTGCAGATAAATGAGGAAAGGTCACGCTACCAGTTTGGTAGCATTTCAGATTTAAAACTAAATTATTGATAGACTAATCTGAAATGCTTATCACCTAATATTAAGTCATGTTTGTAATTAATCTCAGAAATTTGTGGGAAAATTCTTTTAGCTTCAAGTCAAAAATGTGACTAAATTTTCTACTTTCAAATATCAAACTTCCACATTTTCTTTAAAATTTCCAAGATTAATCTCAAAATTTGAGGTTTTTCTAGCAAATTTGTCACCTTTGAAACTTTTCAGATTAGAATTTTTCTGCAAAAAACAAAACGCACAAAAAGTGGAAATTTGAGTTTTGAAAGTAAAAATTTTCTAACAAAAAAACCTTCAAAACTAGAAAAAAACTGAAATTTTGAGATCTCAGAAATTTCTAAAGTGAAAAAAATGTGACTTCTGGAAATTTAAGTTTTTTCTAGAAAATTCTGAGATTGATCTCTAGATTCCATAAATTTACTCTTTTCTATTTACAATGGTTGTTGTGCATGTCAAACATAAATAATAAAAAAAAATCATCTTAACATTTTATAATGATTGAGATGGACTAGATTTTCTGAAATAAAACGTTTTTGCTCTTTTTCCTCAAGTTTTCTGAAGCCCCACTAGCGCCATTTGGTGGCTCCTCTTTGAAAAACACTTTACCAAGATATTTTCATTAGAAACAAGACATTAAAGAAATTATGTCTTTGCAGTGTGCAGATAAAGGAAATTAGAATCCCAGCGCTCCCTTACATCGTCCACGGAGGTATTCCTGAACACGGCGTGCCCACAGTCCACTATGGCGCTGTCCAGACTCTGAAACGTTAAAAACAAGCCGATAATCAGATCAATACATTGTTAAAAAAAACCAAACCAATCTGATCTCGGAGCAGAGCAGCCATCTTGGTCACCATGAGGCTCGGTCGTCCCTCCACTATCCTAATCACGGCCGGGTCGTCAAACATCTGCCCCCTGCCCAGGCCCCCCCTCCACCTCGACCTCTGACCCTGGTGCCACGGGGCGACCCGGGTCGGATACAGCGGCTTCTGCCTGGGAGGCGACGGAGGTTTGGGGTTTGGCTGCAGCCGAGGCGACGGCAACGGCGGCGGCTCCTCAAAGGAAACGGCGCCATCAGCCAACGGCGCCGTCGTCCCGTGTGGGTCGAGATCTAAATTAAAACAATTTACATTTATCCTTCAGATACTGAATTCTTTTTATTTTGGACATTAGCCTAAACTACAAAAGACAAATCTTAGTATTTTTAGTCTAATTTCTAGAGCAAATATCTTAGTTTTAGTTTTAAATTAATATTTACTCAATGTGGATGAAAAAGAACTAATTGCACTTTAGATGCAGATTATTTAATCAAATATGCAAGTTAGTTAAAAAGTTAATATCCCAAATATGCAGAGGTGGCTAGAGCACCCAAATAAGAGTAATGACATTTTTAACTCAAGTAAAAGAAAATACTTGAGTAAAAAAAAAAAAAAGTTACTTATGTACTGAGTAACTGATCAAAATGTCATTTAATATTTTTAAAAAATATGTCAGGTGGACCAAAATATGAAAGGTTTTGTGGAAATGTTGTCATTAAAAAAACCCAAAAGGAAATTCATAAATGGTAAAAAAATAAATAAAAAAAATCAGGCCAAAGAAAAAAAAAATTCTTTCACTTTAAAACATGAAGCACAGATTTGTGTCTGTGATCACAAAGTTTTATTTAAAACATTGTTCTTCATTCAGTGAAGTTCCTCACAGTGGGTGGAGTATCCAATTACAGCAAATTAGAGCCATTGTAGATTTAAAAAACAATTCTGCAAAGTTTTCAAACTCAGAAAATTTCCGAGAGACAAAAAAAAAAAAAGTAAAACTTTGCAAAGTCAGAAAGGTTCCATGTTATTTTCTAGCATGCTCAGAAATGTCCAGGAATGATTAAAATGTTTTATTTTTGGCAGAAATGTACTATTATATTTTAACGTACAGTTCCTCTATTGCGCCATTGTAGTATCCGGACAATTTATTCCAGAGTATCGATATTTGATATTAGTCGAGTAAAAGTAAAACCCAGTAAGGAATAAAGGATATTCTAAGGTAAAATCTTTCCTAAGAGTTACTAAAATTACTACAAATTCACCTTTTTCTAAGGAAACGCAGGAGTTTCTGGTGGACTCACCCATCCCAAATGTCTCCTCATTGAAGACATTTATGTCCTCGTCCTCCTCGGCCATGGCCTGCAGCAGCGCGCAGTCCATCCCCGCATCATCCTCTGCGTCAGTCCACGCATCTCCATCCTCAGGCCACTGAGCTTCACCCACTTTATCAGACTCCTTAAAGAAAACAACCAAACCGAGGAAGTCTGAGGCGGTTCTGATCCACGCAGCGTTGTTTACACATTTTAAACAGTCAAATGACGTCGACTTACCTGTAGTTGTTCTGAATCACTCATTGTGTTTGTAGAACTTGTTGAATCCGAAAAGTTCAACGCGCTTTTCCGTCCAACATCACCTGTTTTTTTTCTAATCGGACACCAGGAGACGCTGATTAACCTCTAAATGAACACACCTGTGAAGACACGTCATCACGCAGCTGTCGCCTCACCTGCACTGTTGGCAAAGTGCTTCTTCTAGCTCTGAAACTTTAAATAATATTCAGGGTTTTTATGTCTTTCTTCTTAAACAGTTATAAATAAAATTAATGAGTAATTAGGTGCTACTTTTACAAAGTGAGGAAATAGTGACCTCTGGTGGTCAAAACCAGAACTTTCCGAACTTAGTTCACTGCGAAGCTGCAGATATATTTCGTAGTAACTTTACCTTGTATACTGATACTTTGTGTGTATTTATTTTAACTTGCAACAAAAGACTTGTACATTTCAAATGTAAATAAAGTCTGTCTATGTTTAAAAAGCAGCAGAATTGTTATTTAAAAATGCTACTTTAGTTGATATTTTGTTTTACTGCAACAACTGCTATTCTGTTCGGTCATTTTATGGTTTTTTAGCGGTTATGCTGTGTGTGTTTTTTTAAATATCTTAATAAATCTTGCATTTAATAGCAACAAATAGTTAATTTAATAGCATAACTGCCAAACAAAGTGCAAAAAAATTACCTTTTGTTTTGTAAATGTTGCTGATCCATGTTCCAGGATTTTTATTCTGGTTTTATATTCAAAATAAACAAAATATTTAAATAATATATTTATTTGTTGACTCTAGCGACTGCGGAGAACCATAATGAGATTTTTTTTGTCTATAAATGGAGACAAATGGAGAGAATTGACAATTTATCCAATATAAAAGAATAATAAAGTAGAAACACAAAACATCATAAAAACTTCTTTTATTTCTAGAAACGCGTCTGACATTTTGCATAGAGCAATAAGTGAACGATACCTGACTTTAAAAATAAGGTAGTTTACGTAAACATATTTAGCAATCAGCAAACAATACATAAATGACATAAATGCAAATGCAGTGAAGTGTGTATTTGAGGCAATAAAAAGCAAATATATTATAAGGAATTCTCTTTCATAACATTTAACCTCGTGGACTGAAACAATACATTTAATCTGCTTCTTTCCGTTCTTTGGCAAAAAAACATAACATTTTATGGCTGAGATCAACTTTTGGCGTCGATTTACTTCATGTTTCTAAAAAACAAATGATGTGCTGTGTTGGTTGATTCTTCTCCATCCTCACTGCTGCACTAAATAACCGAGACATGATGTCGAAGAAGCATCTGCTTTTATTCAGGGATTCAGAGGATGAGAGATGTACGGAAGAGGATTAGAGCCACCGGAAAAAAAATAAATTCAATTCTGACTTATTCTTTTTTCCATCTTTTTCTCTCAAAATGGAAATTTTGAGAGAAAAAGATGGTAAACTGAGATTAAAGTCAGAAATCTGAAAAAAAAAACTTCAGAATTCTGAAATCAAATTCAGAATTCTGAAATTAACATCAAAATTTGATTAATATCAACATTTTGAAATTAATATCTAAATTCTGAAATTAGTCAGAAATCAGAAAGAAAAAAAGTCAGTTTTAAGTCATAATTTTGTACTTTTTTTTGCTGGTGGCCCTAACTGTCTCCCGTAGAGCCGGTCCGTGGAGCGGTGGGTGTCTAACCGAAGAGCTTGATGAAGCAGGGGTGGCAGTAGGGCTTGTTCTCCTGCTCCTTGAAGCAGCCTTTGCTCAGCGGCTTCATGCAGAACTGGCACACCAGGTGGTGCGGGTGGAACTTGGCGCCCATGGCGGTGACACAGCGGCCCAGTATGGGCTGCTGGCAGGCCTGGCACATGCTGCCGCGGGACTGGTGGTAGTGGGCCTCGCACAGCGGCTTGCCCTCGTGCTCGAAGAAGCTGCCGTTGACAAAGGGGCTGTAGCACTCCTGGAAGCAGGCAGAGCAGAGACGATTAATCGTGATTAATCTAATTTAGCAATCGAATAATCGATAACTGGAGAATACAGCAAAGTCATTATAGATAACTAAAACTACAAAAACTGAAATTGAGAAAACATTTTCGTTAACTGAAATAATTATTATGGGGGAAAACTATAACTAAATGTAGCTGAAATATATAACTAACTGTAGCTATATTGTATATTTATAAAATTAAGTAAAACTTACTGAATTTACAGATTTAATATCCTTTGTTTTTGTGTTTATGAATGTATTTATCAGCCTTTCATAACAAGCCGTTTACGTCAGATGTTGGGAAATTACAGCGCTCTATTTCTTCCTTATGCCTGTCCACAAAATGGCGATGGCAAAAATTGGGAGAGAACATCAGGGTTCAACAATAACTGAATACATTTTTAGAAAATGTAATCTTCTCTTGAGTATTGATTAACCAATCGATGTAAACATAATCACAATACTTTCATGTTTTTGAATTCTGCACCTAAAAATTAACCAAAGTCTAAAAGAACTAAAAGTACTACTATAACTAATAAAAACTAAATATTAAACAAATGAAAACTAGCAAACACACTCTTAAAAACTAATTAAAACTAACTGAATTAGACAAAGAAAAAGTCACAAAAAATAAAACTAACTTATAATAAAAACCCATGTACACACACTCAAAAGAAGAATAGCATTCAAGCAAAAGCTGTACAAAAAACATATACATAGATTACAGTTGGTTTGGTTGCTAGGTAACCCGCTGGGCCTCGCTGGGGTTGCTAGGTAACGGCGAAGTTCTCATGGATTGTAACTTAGTAATCAGGAGGATTTTGAATTAAAAATTCCTTAATATTGATGAAAAAGTTCTAGTTCTACTAGCATTATTTCACGTATAAAAAGACATTATTACTATGTTATAAGTTAAATAAAAAAATATTTCTTAGAATTTTAGTATTTTGGATTAGATTTAAACAAATATTTCAGATTTTTTATGTGCATTCATGGCTGCTCCGTGTTTATAAATAATTCCACAAAAATCACCTCACAACTCAATAACTAATTAAAAAATAATAATCTCCAAAAAAATAAAATTAGTGCATCCTAACTTTAACTGGTTGAAGTGTTAATAAAGTTATGCAGTTTAAAGTGATAACACACTGGCTTGAAGGGAATTATTGAACAATTTTCAGGACATTTTGCAGATTTTTAGTGCAAACTTTAATTCTTTGAAAATCAGTCAACTGATTTGGTGAAAAGAGGAAAAAAACGCAAAAGACAAATCAATAAATGAATTGTTACTGACAATTAAAAGGGTTTAAATAAGAAAATAAATTGGATTGGTCCAAACTAAAAGCTTGTTGTTTTAGACTGTTTCATATTTAGGGTTTTTATCGGTGGTCCACTGCTGATTAACTGAGTAAATGACGAAAACTCACCCGACACACGAAGCACTGCGGATGCCACAGAGAGTTCAGAGCTGAGATGTAGTTTTCCAGAATCGGCTCGCTGCAGCCCTGACAGCGGGACGCAAACAGGGTCAGGAAGCACTGCTGACAGTACTGCTGGCCGTCACGGTCGTGGAAACCTGCAGGAGGAAACCACACAATTACAACAACACCACCCAAAAGAGAAAAACAGGTTAAATACAGCTGAGAAAAACAGTGCACCCTTTTTAAATCACATTGCATTGTAACAAAATATTAATGCAATTTCTTATTAAAGCTAAAAGTAAGCTGTAGCCCACTGTTTTCAAAAGAAGGCCACCAGGGGGCGCAGGATTTTTTTAATCATAAAATCCAAACTCTATTTCAATAATAATTATAAAATAAAAGTTAAAAATTTACTAAAATATTATTTGGATGCCAGTCAAATTTATCAAGCTACTTTGCTCCTCAAGCTAGGATAGCGGAGCTAACTAAAATCAGAAGGTATGAGGTAGCCTTTATGCTAAAAGAATAGTGAATAAAAGTGATAAACATTCTAAATGTTTGTTTATTTACATGTTTTGTGTTTGCCTGTTTGCAAAAGTAACCTGCTGTAGCCTTCAGAAATATTATAACCCCTACTTGGATGTAAAACCAGTCTAGGTTTTATTTAACAAATAGCTTCATAAACACAAAAACAAAGGATGTTATGTTATAATTTCAGTATATTTTAGTTAGTTTTATAAACGCACAATAAAGTTCCAGTTGGTTACAGTTTTTCCCCATCAATTACTATTTTTATTTATTTCAGTTAAAACTGTTTTCTCGCTTTGAGTTTTTGTTACATGGTTAGTCTTAATTAACTATCAAGGGTTTCCTCCTGTGTATTATAAGCCTGGCGGGCCACCAGGCTTTACTTGTGCCCCCACTAGGCTAAGCATTGCTTATTTATTTAAGTTTTTGCATTTTTTAAGACTTTATAGTTGGTGTTCAGGCGTTAATCTTCCAATCCATCAATAACACATAATTGATATTTTCAAAATTCCTGTCAACTTTAACCATTTTTTAACTCAAAAACATGACAGGCTGCTGGATGAATGACTCCCCTAGTGCCCAACCACCGGGCTTAGCTAGCTTTCTTGGGGAAACCTTGACTATATTATCATTGATTCAAATAGATTAATAATATCCGCTTACACCTTCTTTCAGTGTTGTACTTTGGCCGCCATCCAGCGGAGGGCGCCACCGGTCTTTCTTAACAAAAGTCATTTCAGAATTAAAGATGGCGGTTATTCCAAAATAGGAAAGAGAAACGGTCCAGACAGAGTCTGGTGTGTAATGCAACATCCACATTAACAGGCGGTTTTTGATTCTTTTAGTCCACAGAGTCTGAAATTTAGCTAAAAAACCTCAGAAATTTTTAAGATTTTCTTTTAAACTCTAATAAGTTTTTTTCTTGTTTCATGTCGCTTCATTCTCCGGTTACCTTCGTCTCCAAACGTGCGGCTGCACTTGACGCAGCAGAAACACTCTGGATGCCAGTTCTTGTCCAAAGCAGTGACCATTTTCTAAACACACAGAGAAACAAAGGTGAGGGAAACAGCTGCAGCTAACCGTTACAGATCTGTTTCTTAAAAAAATGTGGTTCTATGTCTCACGTTCAGTATCGGTTTGCTGCAGTTAGCGCAGTGCGGGGAGAAGAGCGTGAAGTAGTCTGACTCGCAATATGGCCGCCCGTCCTTCTCGAAGAAGTTGCGACTGCCCAGCTCCGTCTCGCACTCTGTGCAGACAAAGTGCTCCGGGTGCCACACCTTCCCGAGCGCCGTCACCACCTGTTGCACACGGACAGTCGGCTTTACTGCTGCAAAAGTGGTGGTAAGAGTGAAGGTCATCGATTAACGAGTTTAAAGTAAAGCTGATTAACTGATAAGTGGACATTTTCTTAAAAACCGGAGTTTTGTGTGTTTGGACCGTTGTAGATATAAAGGAAGAGTAATTTTCTGCCAAAAAACCCCTCAGAAGTACAGAGATTAACCTCAGAAATTTTCTACAAAAACCCTTTTGAAACACAGAAATAAAAAAAAAATAATCTAGGAAATTTCTGATTTTTTTTGGTGGAAAATTTCTCCTTTTTTATATCTAAAATGGCCCTGATATGCCACTGCAGTTTTCCCCTCACATCTATCATCCCATCCTCACTTCAAAGCACATCAGTAATTTTTGAAGTTGTTGCTCCGTCAGGCAGTGCAGCTGAAAGAAATTGATATTAAGTTGTTGAGTTTTTATTTTAAAACAGAACCACAGAGTGAAAGGTTCATCCTACACCAGACTCTGTTTGAACCGTTTCTCTTTCCTGTTCTGGTTTAGCCGCCATCTTGTATCAACTGGCTGCGCTTAAACACGACCAGTGGTGCCCTCTGCTGGACGGCTGCCAAGCTACAACACTAACAAAAACTTTAACTGATGTCATTAATCGATTGGAATTCATTTTAATCTAATAAACCATTTATTGACATTTAATCATAAGCTTATTAATTGTTTGCAGCCCTACTGGTGGAACCACCACATGGCAACATGAAAGGACAGTAAAGTCGCTCACCTGTCCTATGACTGGTTTTTGGCAGGCTGAGCAGTTTCCCTTGGAGGACGTCTGAACTCCTTGTCGGCTCAGGTCTGATTGGAGGAGTCCCAGCATGCTGTCCAGTGAGCCTCCAGGTGTGGACTGGGCTGGAGCGGCGGACTGCTGAGGCGGAGTGGCGGACCGCTGCGGTGCGGTGACCACTTGGCTGACAGACGGAGTTGGCTGGTAGAAGACAAAGAACGGTCGTCTTTAGTAGACTTTAGGGGTGACAGTCTGCTGCGGTTCTCTTTCACACTGTGTCAAACAATCCAAACTCTTTGAAAAACCTATTCCCCTCCTCACCTGTGGTGGCACTGTGCCAAAAAAGACTGAAGGGAATGACACAAAAACCTCAGAACAAGACACTGAACGTAACTTCCTTCTTCTCAAAATGTAAACAAAAATGGAGTAGCGTCAGATTTTAGCAATTGTAGGATTTCCTTCTTCTCTTTGGTAAAAGATAACTAGTCAATTTTTTTTGCTAGCGCTAGACTCACACATTTGTTTTAGTTATATTTACCCAGAATGCCCTGCGCTGTAGTCCATTTCCTGCTTTTGGAGCGGTCTCCGGTCCGCATGGCGTTCACATATGTATTAAAACCGCACCAGAGTTAATTTTTTCTTTGATTATGCATTGAGATCTCCCCAAACAAACTAGACTTCTAGACAAACAAACTACAGTTTGATTAAAGCAAACCAAATAAAGCTGGTGTGAATTCACCCTTAAGTCTGGTCTGTGAAGCTGAACTCTGACCTCAGATTGAAGGAGACACTCTAAAACAGATCCTTAACCTTCATCCTCTGAAGACCACGGATGTTTGGAAAAGTGCAGGAATCTTCCTGTAAACATCTGGGCTTTGTTTATATCCCACAGCTGGATCCAAAACAGTTTTAAAATGATGTAAATAAGTTCCTACCTCATCTAAGAAGGAATATCTACCAGCTACATATCGACTGTTTCAGCTAAAAACTGTTTTAGTTTTCTAACTTTCTTTATGTTCTCTGAAGTCCGTAACTTACCGTCGTTTGGACTCTGAAGTCAGACAGTGAAGCCATCAGTTTGTCCAACTCCATGGTGGCCGAAGTCGCTGAAGGTTTAGAAGAGCTGGAACAAAAAGACAAATCATCAAGTTAGGTCGGATCGAGAAGAAGAGCCTGAGGATTACGGATTCTCTACATGCAGCTTCTGCAGGTAAAATTCAAACATCAAGTCACTACTACAGCATAGTAGAGAAAAATAAAAACAGTAAATTTCCCCAAAAAATCTTTAAATGTTTTAGATCAACCTCCAGAAATGTTCTGGAAAAAACAGGAAATTTCTGAGTTTGCAATGCCAAAAGTCAAAGTTTTTTTCTAGAAAATTTCTGACAAACTCAAAATTTTAATTTTTTTCTAGCAAAATGTAAACTTTTGAGGACCCAGAAATTTTCAAGATTTTTTTGCTAGATTTTTTCCGCTACTTTTTTCCTAGAAAATTCCTGATGTTAATCTAATTTTTTTTTTTTTTGGTCTGGCAAATTTTTGACTTGCCCTCTTTTTTCTATAGAATTTCTGAGATTAATCTCAAAATGTGTTTTTTTCTAGGAAATTTATGACTTTTGGAACTCAAGATTTTCTTTTTTCTACAAAAATTTTGACTCAGAAATTTTCTTGTTTTTCTAGAAAATTTCATAAATTAATCTCAAAATTTATTTTTTTTGGCAAATGTTTAATTTTTGTAGCTCAGAAATTTCCTTGCTTTTACTTAAAAATTTCTGAAATTAATCTTGAAATTTGAGTTTTTTTGGCAGAAACGTATTCCTGCTTTTTCTAGCTACAACAGGCCTAATGGAAACTGTTTGGATGCTTATGATTTGTAACAAGAATCTAAAACAATTTTGTACTCCGGCACCGGGCCGCATGGTGACCCAGTTGGTATCACCTTGAATATTTCTCAAAATTATAGCACTTCAAAAGGAAATAAGTATTAAAAACTGCCTGCATTACATTATTTTTACAGGAATATAAAACATTTTATTAATGTTCTGACTGGGTGTAGGTGCGTTTTAAAGAAAATTAACATCTGATTTACATGGATTACATGTTCACTTGTCTTTCCAGTTTTAAAAATAAAGTTTAGAAAACAAAAAACATTTAATGGATAAGGATGGTGGTGTTGCGTCTGTGTTTCTTGATCTGAAAAAAGCTTTAAATCATAAAATATTACACATATTATTACCAGATTACCTTTCACCTTCTCTTCCATTATCACCCGGTGTTCCCGCAGGCTCCATTCAGGGACCGCTGTTATTTTCTCTATACATAAATGACCTCCATTCAGTTCGTCCTGATGTATTTATTCAAATGTACGCAGATGATACTGTCATTTATACCCTAAGACAAATGATTCAAGCCAATGAGCTTACACAGTCTGTGGCTAATGAATTGGATTGGTTAAAACGCAACGTAAACAAAACTGTTGGAATGTTTTTCTCCAAATCAAAACTTCCAAATTATGAAGCAGAAATGTATCTGACTGGAGAAAAAACTACAGGTTGGGAACAAATTTAAATGTCTTTCTATCATAATGGACTCAAAACTTTGTTTAAATCTCAAATTTTAAAAACTTTGAATCTGACTTAAATTTAGTATTTCAAATTTTAGTTGCATAAGACCAACCACATTTATCACTACAGGCTTCTAAAATGTTTATGCATGTATTTTATCACATAAAGCAACATTTTAATGTGACAATAAAGTTAAAGTTTGTGAAGCTATTTGTGTATTAAATGTGCTGTGCTTATGCAGAGTTATCAAATTAATTTGTAATTCAGCACATTTTTGTTGGTGTTTTTTTAAAAAGGAACCTTCTAAGTAATTTCGTTACTGTGTTTCTATATTGGATCAAATAGACCGATACTGGAAAAAAGTAGATTGGAGCATTTCTAATTAAAAAGGTTTTAAAAAGTTGTAAATTTGACTTACTCAAACTTGTAGATACCCTGGTTTGATGCTCATGGTATAAATTTCTAAATAATTAATATATATTCATTAAATGAGACCTGGAGGAGGTTGAGGTCTTATCCTTGATCTTGTCCCTCTCATCTTTCTTAGAAGCAGGAAACTGGGCCAAGATCTCATCTGCAAACAAAATTACACCATCAAGTTAAAGTATAGACCCGCTGCAGAGTAACGTCACGCGCTCTACATCCCACCACCATCTCTCTGCTGCGGGGCGAAAAGCTGCTACCTTTGGTTTTAGCTGCTAAGTTGTCAATATAACGTGTTAAATCTTAAATGTATGCCTGACATAAAAGAAAAATGAACGCAGTGCTTCGTTATTAATTGTCAACACAACAACTAGAAAGTTTAATTAAGAAAAAAGAGGCAACTAGCTCAGTTATGCTAGCTTGACTTTGACAATCTTAACATGTAGATGTGATATGGAACCAGATTATCACTAAAGCAGATGTTTAAATTAGCTAATTAACCACAGATGACTTAATAATAATCACAAAACACACATGGAGCTTAAAAACATAGAACTATTGCATACTGAATCTTTGAGTGTTTTTTGGTGTTGAATCCTGAAAGTGGCGTTGTTGTCAGTTGCTATGACAACAAGTTTGTGTGTAGCAAAGCTGACAGAAAGTGAGAAAAAAGTGGTTTTGAGTTATTCTCTAATGGTTTTTCTGCATTATTCTTGTATTTACTGTAGCACACTGCACTAAACTTATAATTCTCTAGGTTTAATTTTGTTAACAGGATTGTTCTACCGCAGCAGCGTAGCTTTGGATGGCAAGTAAAAGAACCGTCTTTTTGCCCTCCGTCGTTGTGCGCATGCAGAAACTTCCAGACTTAAACAATAACTTGCAAAGGGTCTATATCTGAACAGCTGAAACTTGAGGTAAACCCATAGAAATGCACTCACAGACCTGTGATGTTAAACTGTGTGGCGTTGAGCTCCTGCAGCAGGTGATCCAGCTCGTTCAGACCGCCGCCCAGCAGCGAGGAAGAGAAAGCAGGTGGAGGGTCTGCTGAGCGCGGAGAGCGCGGTTTGCACACGGTGCTGCGGGGCAGAGGAGACGTGACATCACTGCTTTCAATGAATTATTCTTTCAGTAAATGGGCTTTTTTATCTGTATGCTCCAGTTAACAATAAATGAATTACTAAATCAGTTGACAATTATTTCAATAATCGGATCATGATTAATGCAATTCAGCCCTAATTTTTCTTGATTAAAATCCATCAGTCCCAGATCCCCAGTGTTATTGTCGTTGATTTATGATCAGAGGTGAGATTCTTCTTCACTGCAGATCGGACCGACCTGTACAATTTGTCCGGGTTGGAGTTGGTTGAAGACTTCATAGCTGCAGAAACCGTCTGTGAGACAAAACAGACGATTAGTGAAGGTGAGGAAATTATACAATATGACATGAAAATAAATCTCTGAGTGCCGACCTGCTGCGGTGTGTAGGCGGGCGGCGGCGGTCGAGCCTGCGCCGAGTCGTGGGAGTTGGCATCGGAATTCTGTGGAGGGTCAGAGGTCAGCAAGACGGGACACCGAGGAAGAGGAGAGCTGGTGTTCTCCAAATCTGCAAGAAGGGCATCTGGAAGGAAATTCGCATCCAAATGTTAATTTCTAGGGGGAAAAAAATCAAATTTTTAGATTAATCTATTTTTTCCAAGACAAATTTTTGACATTTCTGAATTTTAAGTCAAAAATATTTTTTCTCCAAAATTTGTGAGTTTTTCTTCTAGCAAACTTGGAAATCTTCTCTTAAATTGTCAAGTGTTTTTTGCCTCAAACATTTCTGGTTTAATCTTAAACTTTCAAATTTTCTTCTAGGAAATTTCCAACTTTCCAAACTCAGAAATTTACAGCTTTCCCTAGAAATTCTGAAATTAATCTAAAATTTTCTGACTCTTTTTCTAGTATATTTTTGTTTTAGAAAATTTAAAAAATCTTACTTTTTCTAAAAAAATATATATATATATTCTGAGATTCTAAAAGTTTCTAGCAAACTTTTGACTTTCCAAACTTGAACATTTCTATTTTTTTTTTCTCAAAAGGTTCTGAAGTTAATTCTGAAAATTTTGGCTGAAATTTCCTTTTTTTTCAATCTAAAAGTCCCATCATAATTTATTCCTCTTACTTACTGTCTGACATCCTAATTCTACATTTTGGATATTTTTTGATGGTGCTCAGAGAGGAAAAAGTTAAGAAAAGACATGCAACATAAATGTGAATAAAAATATGCAAAAGCATGGTGCAACACAAACATGCACAGACAGTTACGTACCAAACACAACAATACGAGGACTGAGAGGGTAGCAAGGCGGCTCAGACAGTCCTGAGGAGAGACAGACAGCCAGCGTGACCAAAACAGCAGCAGAAAGTCAGAGCAAACACAACACAGCTCAATCCTCAGAGATAATTCAGCCGCAGGACAGGACAGTCTGCCGTAGCTCAGGGCGGGAATCCGTCTTCATGCTGACATTACTGGGACAGACATTCATATCTGAGGAATGCCAGGGTGCAGAGGAAGCAGGGGAGGAAGAGTGCTTGGCTGCTGATATCCAAACAGCAGCCAGCCGCCCCCTCACTCTCACTCACAAGCTGACTGCCAGAAACAAAGCTGGTTAGCTATCTGGCAGCTGCACAGCACCTTTGTAGCTTAAAGGTGACCTAATATGCTTCTTCCAACAGAAGAAGGTTTATGACAAAACAAAACTTGTTCGTTACATCTTTTTTCATAAAGTCATCCTTCAGTAATGTGATTTCAGTCTGCTCAGTTCAGTCTAGCTTGAGCTACTTTCATGATGAATTGTTTTAAATCCAAATAAGCTGCTGCTGACCACGTCCCCCCAACTCAACGTTTACACTTAGATGTGAAAATGGCTGAAAACTACGACGGCAATTGTAGGAAGAAAAAAAGGAGGGTTGAATTTACGCTAAAAAAAATCTAAAACTTTCTGTTAAAAAAACTATGGAATTTCTCAGTTTGAAAATTAAAAATTTGCTAGAAAAAAATCTGACAAAATCTGACATTTTTAGACAAAAAAAAGTCAACAAAACACTTGTCTTTTCCAGCAGTCATTGTACAGCGCATACAGCAGTAAAAAAACAGCTGCACAAATGTTCTGGAACTCAGCTTGGGTTGCTAGGTAACGAGCTGGGCTTCGCTGGGGTTGCTAGGTAACAGAGCAGCGTCTGTTGAATGTCACTTTTTGAAACAGTTTGTCTTCCAGACACAGAAAACATGGACAAAAAAACCACTCAGTATTTTTTTTTTCAGCGCTTGTATGGAGAGCCATTTCAGCCAAACTTAAATAAATAAATATATAGGGCTTGCTCTGGTTTTAGAAGCAGAATGTGAATTAAGCATAATAGGTCTGACGTGATTTGACCTGACTTTTATCGCAATTCTTTAGTAGTGTTTCATTTTAGTTATTTTAGTCTACTAAAATTACAATGAAGTAGCTGTAAAGAGTAAAATGCAACAGAAGTGTTCATATTCTGTTTATTTTACTGTATTTTCACTCTTAACTGTATTTGGGTTTAAGCTACAGAACCCTGAAAGTGTAATTTATGATGCTAATGCCAATATTATATAAAATTTTATATGTTATATATTTTTTTCTACTTTTCTTATTAATTGGACTATAATTTAGGTCACACACTAAATAAGGTCTCAATTATTGAAAGAAATTAGATTACTGGATTTAAAACAACTTAAAAAATAAAAGAAGAAATATCAAATTTTGGTTATAATAAAGACTTGCACTACTAAAACTGAGACAAATCTGTTTCCAAGAAACAATTTATACATAATTCAGGTTTTTAGTTAGTAATGCAGACCATCTGCTGTAAAACTGAGCTTAAACAAGGGGCTCTACAGTCTGTGAGCATCAATTACTCAACTCTGCTTATTAATTTTGACAAAATACTGTTACCCCTTAACTGGCGGTATCCCATCCATGGGACAAATCTAGTTTGTTTGAATACTATGCCTTTTTTGCCACCAGTTAAGGGGTTAAACTTTTCACTTTCAATATTCTAATTTTCTGAGCTGTACTTACATCTGTGCACAGACAACAAAGAACCCATTAAAATCGGGTTTAATTTCACCAAACAGCCGTTTTGGCGGATGCATGGCATGCAATTTTTCCTGCATTACTGCGTTGTGAGGTGCCAAGGATTATAAATCCCAGCCTGAATCGCAGCATGGAAACGGATGTCAGCCCTCATTTCAAGTCAGCAAGTTGTCACTGATCATATCAATCAAAAACAAGGGAACGTCGTCCAAAAGCACAGATGACAAGCTTTAATGAATTTGATTTAGATTCAGTTTATGTTTCAGGTTAATTGAAAATGAGTTACAGTGCAAATGGAATCGAATCTCTATTATGTCACCTCTTTATGAGGCAGAAACTCTCGTATTTAAACATTAAATAATAACCATCACTTTAGTCAGTATATCTTCACTTTTCCAGGCTTCTAAAATTAAATGGAAATAATTTAAATGTTGGAAATCAGAAAGTCAACGCCACACTGTAAAATTGTATTTACTTTGACATTAGTGGAATATTTAAAGTTTTGCTTACCCACTTTTTGCGCTACTGATTTTGAACCACACATGAACTTTTGACAATATCTCCGTTTCCATTTTCCATGTAGCCGTGCAACTTGATATTACGGAAAAAGTATGTTTTTAAATAGAAGTTTTTTGTGCTAAATTTTGTAGAACTGCACAAAAGTCACGTGATCACCAGCAGGATATTACTACTGGCAAAAACAACAAAAACACAACAACAGGAAGTATTTGGAAGATCGTGGCATAGCAATAATAAATAGGTCTTCAAATTTCTTAGAACTTTACTTCAACTAAATTCCTATTTTAATGCATATTTATTCATAATGAACCAAAGCAGCTGAAATTATGAGCTTGTTTGAAAACTATTCCAGTGAAATGTTCTGTTATCTGTATTTTGTGATGGATATAACACATTATATATTTTCTTTAAGAATTAGATGTAAATAATAAATGACAAACTTTTTTAAAGATTTAATCTCAGTTAGCCTTCAGAGCCAGAGCTGAAACCCAGTTTAACACCGTAAATCATGTTAGCTGCCATTTCGCTGGCGAATTTAAATACAGTAATATCCCATTCATAACATACAAATAATAATGTGTTGACCTTACTTGTGAAAAGTTATCAACCAAGCCCTCACGTCAACAGTCCGTCGATTTGAACGGAAAATATCCCCGCAGTGCTGCTGTTTAGGACCGCTGCTGTTTTCGACCGCTACAAGATGGCGGCGGTATTTCTCTTCCTCCCTTACGTCTATGGGTGATGGCGCAGCATGTTTTTAATTACTTATCCAGCGAACAAGCTTATTCACGTGTTGTTTTAATTTTGTTTCTTATTTAATAGAAACACAGCACTTGCGAAATTATGTTTTTTTTCTTTTACATTTGCGAAATATTTACAAAGTTTTCAGCTAGTAGTGGCACTTCCGGTGGACACCGGAAAAGCCACCACTAGCTGCCACTACCGCGATTTGAGCTTCCCGAGTCTCAAAGTTTGTAATGGAAACGCAACTACACAGTGCTTACCAACCTTTTGCGCCACTGGTTTTGAACCACGCTTGAACTCTTGTGACATTTTCTGCGTGAATCAGATATGAGACACGAATGACGTGAACGTTCCCGCCTCGGATCAGCCCTGTGGTCACCTTCTCACCCGGATGATTCACACTTGTGGTATGGCCATGTGCTGGGAAGCTAGTGCACAGGCTACATGCTTGCTGGGTTCTTGCCATTTCTCAAACACACACACACGTTTATACAGACTGCACATATAAGGAGTTGGGCTTCTCTTAATGGGAATTATGACCATATTTAGTTCTGCCTGCTGACTTGTTTGTCTTGGCCAAAGAGACCCTCTAACAAGTGGTTTCACTCCCTGAAAGTTTTACAAAAGCAGCGTAAACTGAGACAAACACCAACCCGGTCGCCCGAGTAACCCTGACTCTGCGAGTGCAATCCGATCCAGATGTGCCCAGATGTGCTAGATCTTGCCATTCACCCCCTCCTGTTGCTTGAGAAGCAAAAGTGCCTGATGACTTCACATAAAAAAAGCAAATGGCGAATGGGCGGCAGAGAGAAAAACCTTCTCCTTTTTCCTCGAACTATGTGGCTTGCTGAAATGGAAGAGTTGCTCTGGGCTATTTCTAACACGGAAAGCTGTCTCCCTAACCATGTTTTCAAGAAAAAAAAAACCCCATCAATAACTAGAAATAAAAGATCCCTTTATGATTTTAAACAGAGAAACTGTGTTTTTCCTCTTCATCCACAGCTTATCAGGGGTAATGCATGGAGAGGACGGTTGTGGATCATTTAAAATCTAATTTACAAAGACTTTATTGAATTAGCAGGCCGTGCATGAAAAACTCAGTAGCGGTCAGACAGATGTGGAGTAATTTATTGGGCTCACGTTGTGTGTGGCTTTCAGAGCTTTGACTCTTCCACAGGTTGTCACATTGCAACTCTGAACTAAAATGTATTTCAGCAGGATTCTCGCATCTTACAGGTAAAAATGCGAAAAATGTTTGCTAGAGAACAAACCGTAACACAGCAGACAGGTCAGAGAGAAAGTTGGGCAGAAGTTTAAAGCAGGTTTTGGTTCCAAAATCAATATTTCATTATCTGATCATGAAAAGAGGATTAATCAGAGAAACAGCCGCCAGTGGTAACTCTGGAGGAGCTGCAGAGATGCTCAGCTTGGGTACAGGAAGCCAACAGATCAACTTTTAACTGTGCACTCCATGGATGTATGCAATGATAATTTTAGTAACCGATTAATCAATTATTCTGATGATTAATCAAATATTTTTTTGATAATCGAATATTTTTGACAATTAATCTGATTTTAAAAATTTAGTTAAGCACTTAGCTGTATTTCTTTTGCAATAGAAATACAATAAACTAAGAAAATAAACAAATAATTAAATATTTTTTTTTTAAGTAAGAAAAATGTTTTCTAAAACATAATAAAAACATTCTTCGGCGTACGCTTGATCATTCAAGGACAACATGTTCAACCCTTTCTGCTTGATTTGACATCCATACAATGCAGGGCTAATCTGTTGATTAATTTTTTGATTAACTGACAAATTATTAAATAGAAAAAAGTGCTTAATAGGGAATTTTTTGTTATACTTATACAGAACTTGAACCAGATGAAGCTAAACCTGCCACTTGAGGAGTTCAAGAAAATATTTACTGACGAATAAGGTTTTATTTTAATCTTAAATGTAAAATCTATACATTTTTTGTACAGGTTTGTCTCAATTACTGCTCTGAATATGTTGTTCTTTCAGAAAAAAACAATTTTTACTGTATACTCCAATTAAATCTAATCTATTAACGATTAATTGTGATCAATCACACTGGGGCTTCAGCCTTAGTTATTTGAGTTTATTAAAATTACCATAAGGCAACTTTAAAGAGTAAAACGCAACAGAAGTGTTCGTAATCTGTTTATTTTACTGTATTTCTCCTCCCAAAACAACTTTAACAATTAATCAATTACTAAATTAGTTGATAATCATTTCAATAATCGATTTATCACAATTAATTCAATTAATCGATTCAGCCCTAGTTTGATCTGAGTTATTTTAGTCTATTGAAATTACCATAAGGCAACTCTAAAGAGCAAAATGCAACAAAAGTGTTCATAATCTGTTTATTTTATTGTATTTTTACTCTTAAAACAACAAGTTTGTCTTTTGGCATATGGCGTTTAGCTATCCTGCCCAAAGTTTATCCTTATTTTAGGGTTGTTTGGTGATGCTAAGATATCGTGCTAAGATGTTTATTTTATGGAAAACTTCATATCGTCAACACTTGTGTTATGTACCACTGATGTATGGCTGTATAATTGCTATAATAAAAAATAAAAAACAACTTTAACAATTAATCAATTTCTAAATTAGCAGACGATTATTTCAATAATCACAATTAATCAATTAATCGTTTCAATCCTACATGATAAATATCGACTTTATGGAGGAGGAAAGTCATAACAAGTCATATTTGCGGTGAAAATGTGAGATGCACTAAAATAAAATGTTTTGACCTACATACAAAAAGCTGTTTGTGGAGGAAACATTAAAAATCCACCCAAATCATAAAACATGGTGGTGGATCAAATGGATCTAACTGACTACAATGTAATAACTTTTTAAAAAGGCTTAATTTCAAAATAAATAAATAAAATGGGAAGGTATCTGAAAAGTGTGGCATGCATTTGCATTCAGCCTCACTTACCAAAACTTGAGACTTAATCAAAAAGTCAGTCTACAGATTTTTAACTCATTGTGCTAAACGTACAATTTTCCTCCAGTTAAACAAACAGTGAAGAAGTTAAAGGGGAATAAATGCTAATGGAGAACATTTTGCACGCCTTTCTACTGAAATGGGTTATTTTTAAGCCTCCTGCATGTCTGCACTCTGACTGCCAGGATCAACAGAGGCCAAATTTCCTCTGTTTGGGCAGACCGCCCCTTCCCACAGATTCCCTTCAAGATATAGTTACAACGAAACGAAGATCTGCTTCTGCAGTACTCACCCAAATCCTCCATGATCTGATCACAGCCAGCTGCTTTTCGCTCTAAAACCAGAACATTTATGACTGATGGCCGCGCTTTTGTCTCCCTCGGTCCTGAATAACTTCTTGGACACCGTTATCCGCTAAGAGAAGCAGCAAGAAGAGGAGGAGGAGGAGGAGGAGGAGGGAGGGCGTCCCGTTTCTTTTTCCAACTCTCTTCCTGTCCAATGCCTACCAGCAGACTTTCAGACCGGAGGAGGCGTAGTTAAATAAATGTGGTTACAAACCCGCATTCCCCCCTCCGGCGCACGCAAGAAAGACGCAATCCTGGACATTCCCGGTCCATATTTGGGATAAAACTACGGATTGAGAGAGAGACAGACAGACAGCGGCGGGATGGACCAATGCTGCGACCAAGTGTTGTTACTGAAGCTACTGCGTTCTGCACAAGCAGCATAATTTTTTTAACACTACACCTTAGTGTAAAACCTTCTGTTCTGTGAAAATAAATGAAAACTGATGTCAAAATGTGTTTGTTTACGGTTTTGAAAATTAAATTAGTGATGCTTTTCCGCCTCCTGTGGGAGCGCAGGGAGTGGCTTCCATGGCAACCGGCTGAAAACTATTGTTCTGCCATTGTAGAAAATAAATAAGTAAAAGGAGGCAATTTTAAAAACAACTCAGAAATTTTGATACTAATTTCAGAAATTTTCTAGAAAAACGTGAAAATTTTTTCTAAGCTTGAAAAGTAGACAAAGTGCTACAAAAATCACTTTTTATACATTTATTTTTTGGCAAATATTCGACATTTGGACAGCCGAAATTTCAAAAAAAAAAATTCTAGAAAATTTTTGAGATTAATATCAAATTTCCAAAGTTTTTTGGCGGAAATTTACTCATCCTTTTCTTAACTATCAAATGGCCCTAATACTGACTAAACTGTGTATTATTGTTATTTTTGTTGCTTAATCAAATGTGGTAATATTTAAATGCGATGCAATAAAAATCAGCATGTGTCATAACTATAACAAGCAATAAGTGCATTTAGTATAATACTTAATAATTAAATATTAAGGGTATTTAATATTTTATCTGAATTAATGCAATGTTTTCTTATCATTGTTGCTTTTATAAATTAAATATTTGTTTTGAATTCTAATTTATTAATGACATTTCTGATCTTTTTTTTATTTTGGAATAAAATTTTTCTGTACTGAAGTACATTTTGAAGCTTTATTTTAAAAAAATATGATAATAAAAGGGAATTTTTCTTTAACCACATCAGTGGTTCTCAAAGTTTTTAAGGCATCTGCCTTAAAAACTTTAATTATTTTCTGATATGAGAGCAGAAAATAAGAAACTTTCCATGTACATCCACATCGACAGTCGTTGTGAAACAGTAGCACAGCAAGACTTGAACTTTTAATTTTATCTGTATTATTTCATTTTTTAAAAAATAACAAATCTCAATAACTTATTTGGTGACTGAAAAATGACCAATTTCAAAAACCCTCGGAATGTAACGTCACAAATTAGGCTCTGGGTCGTTGCTTAGCAACCCCAGGGAAGCTCAGCCCGTTACCTAGCAACTCAAGCTGGGTAACACCACGTCTGGTTTTACTGCTAACGTGCTGCTGGAAAACACGAGTGATTTTGTCGTTTACTTATCATCCAGAATCCACTCGCTGCATTCATGTTGCTTCTGCTTTTCAGAGATGAACGGTTGAATAATCGAGCATCTGTTTTAAAGCCATGAGTGAAAACATTAGGGGGGCGTGGCCAGCAGCAGCTTGTTTGGATTTAAAGTGACAGAGGCCCTAAAACAGATCAAAATAGGCAGAACTGACCAGACTGAAATCTCATTATATAAAATGATTTGGTGCAAAGAAAGTAATAAACATGTTTTGTATCACCTTTGTGTGCCTTTTTGCTGCAAGGCATCAGTGCTACCTTTTAATTTAAATCCAAATCAAATGATTTTACAACAGGTGGACTCCATTTATGTTGTATAAACATCTCAATTTTGAGCTTCATAACTGTGAATAGTTACCTAAATGTGATTTATCGGTTTTCTATTCTTTCCATATTGTCATAATTGGGTTTTTTATGAGAAAAGTATGAATTTATGAGGCTGTAGCACAGCAAAATGTAGAAAAAGTGAAGAGCTGTTTATACTTTCTGTATGTGCTGTACCTTTATTAAACACAGCTGCACTACACTTTGATTTGGATATGTTGTGTAATTTTAATGGCTTACAGGAGCATCCCATGAATTTCATCACAATTTATTGTTTTTGTCTAAAATATATTGATGACTTCAGAGAAACATTGAGCAGCAGAAACTTCTGGACTGTTTGGAGAACAGAGGCATCCAAACCTTTTGACAAGGAGGCAAAACATTTAAAAGTTATTTTCACCTGCTCCATAATTACAACGGAGCATGAAAGAGATGCTAAGAAAATAAAAAAAATTAAAAAGACGAGAATAAAGTAACAAAATTTTTACTTTATTCTTGTACAACTTTCTCGTAACAGGACTACTCATAATACTGACTTTATTTAAAATATTTAAAATTGATTATTCTCATATAATTTCAACTTTCTCGTAATTTTATGATACCCATAATTTATTTTTCTCCCCTTAGTTTAGCCCTAATGCTATGTCATACAAAATAAACTGAACACATAACATTTAATGAAACAAAGTAGTTTGATTTCTGTCAAAAAAGGATAAAGTGATTATATTTGAAACAAAAAGTGGTTTTCTAGGATTGAATGATTAAAAACAAACAAACAAAAAAACAAGTAATCCACATTTTCTAGATTTTTTTTTTTTTTTTGCAACACAAACAGGATTTAGCCAAGTTCAATAAATGGGTGTCTGCTTTCCAGTAACTCAAAAGCTACTGGGAACTCCTATTACTATTAAAATAAAAGCAAAATAAAGGCTGATAGAGATGAATGCTTTGTGTTGCAGCTAACATTTAAGAACATTTAGATTAGTTTATCTTTTTCCATCAGTGAGAATAAATTTTTCTTTAATTGTGATGGAGGGCCACGCAAAATCATCCAAGGACCCCCGATGGCCTCCGGGCCACACCTTGAGCATCCACTAATTTCCTTTTGTTCCACTGACTTTTTTTCCACAAACGACTGTCTTCCTGTAAACAACACAACCATCATGTGACGTAAATAAAAATCTGTTAGGCAGAGGAATGAAAAAAAACAAAACAGGAAAAACTTTTTAATTAAGCGAGCTTACAGTTACAAGCTTTGTTTGTGTGCCGGGGGTTAGGAGATGCCATGATAACGTTGGTGACATGATGAAAGCATATATAAAAAATAAAAATTAAAGAACAAAGTTCTCATTCGGTGTTTGCCGTATGTCACAGACCAAATGTGCTCTGACCAAACGCATCATCGCCTTTGGTCTCAGTGCATGAAACACAACTGACTGACGACTCACACATACTGATTAAACAAACCGTCATTTCTACATGTGTCAAATGGTGATGTGAAGTAAATAGCAGTGAGTATCCGACCAAGTAAACGTCTCAGCGGTCGGTCTGCAACCTTAGTTCCGAAGTTCATGCAGATTCAAATACTGGATTCTTACCCGAGCGGTTTTTACATCTAGCGTACTGCGACACACAACTACGCCTTTCCAAAAATGCTAATGATAATAATTATAGTCAACTCAAAGACGCACGCTTACATACACTCACACTTTCCAAACCAACAACATTCTCACTCCAAATTTCGTGACGGTTGGTGCTTTCGGGTAAATTCAAGGAGCAGGGCTGCACATGGCGTGGAAACCGGAGATAAAAAGAAAGACATTGTGAAGTAATTTGGCGAAAGTGAGGAGGAGTAGAGGGGGGCGGAGGCGGGACGCTGATGTGATGGCGTGAAGGTAACGTGGGCAGGCTTGGTTACCCCTATAATGTCCGCATTCATTAAATTAAATTACTTCTTCACTCCAGTTAATCCACACACAGCCGCTCCCGTCCTTGCCGGCGCCGCCATCACTGCACCGCTTGCTCGTTGGCAGTGCTACCGGAGTCCTGAGGCTTCATCACGTCGGGGAGTTCAGGGGGGCTGGAGAAGGCCTCGATGTGCAGCTGCTCAAACATCTCATCTGCAGGGGAAGCAGAGAAACATGAGCCTCGCAGTGACAGCGGAGCTTAAATCATGTCAGAAAACACATCGGTCTCAGAACAAGAGGAATTAGCTGGGCTGCTTAGCGACAAGGTGACTGATTGGATGTCGACACCTTTCAACTGCAGAGGGAGTGAATAAAGAGCTCTGGCAGTATTTACTCTGTAAATCTACAGTTTTTATATATTTGTTGAAGCTGTCACCATGTCATGACAATAATTTATGAGACAAATAATCTGAAAAAATATGTGTGCGTTCTCTGAGTGCTAAGTAAAAGCAATAAATCAGAGCCAGGAGGTGAATCTTAGCGCTGTCAATCATGCCCGTGTGTGCCAGCTAGCAGAGCCTGAATGCTCAGGCTAGTTAGCATAGCCACCGATGTCGGCGGATAAGTGGTTTTCCTGTAACTGTAAGTTGTGTCTCCACCATTAGCACATTCATGAGGATGATTGACAGCACTAAGTCCCGCCTCCTGGCTCTGATTGGTTGTTCTTGGTTAGCAGCAGTGCATTTCTTAAGATAGTAGCTCAGGGAGGAGGAGATGGATCTTTTCAAAAATGATTTGTCTCATATTAAACTGTCACAACATGGTGACAGTTTTCAATATTCAGAAAACATATTTTTTGTAAAAGTTACAAATTGCAGCTTTAAAGACAAGGTGACTGATTGGATGTAAACGCCTTTGAACTGCAGAGGCAGTGAATATAGAGCTCTGGGAGTATTCATCCATCTGACTGAAAACCCTTCAGGGCCTTAAAGCTGCAGTACGCAACTTTTAGAAAGAATGTTTTTATGTATCTGTTATAACTGTCACCATGTTTGTCATGAGACGGATAATCTGTGAAAAGATCGATCTTCTCCACCTCTTCCCGAGCTTCTACTGCCGTCTAAAAACAACCAATCAGAGCCAGGAGGAGGGGCTTCAAGCTGATAATCAAGCTAATGTACATGCTGGTAAGTGTGCTAATGGTGGAGAAGCCACTTAACGTTACAGGAAAACCATTTATCAACTGTCATCTGTGGCCATGCTAACTAGCTTTAGCATTCATGACAGACTCTGCTGAGCGTCGCACAGAGATGATTGACAACGCTAAGACACCCCTCCTGGCTCTGATTGGTTGTTTCTAATTAGCACTGAGAGAAAACAGAGGAGCTTGATTTTTTTCCTTTTTATGCTGTTGGCTTTAATATTTAAGTAAAAAACTTTTTCTTTGAAAAATCTGATCTACTACTTGGAGACAATAAATTTAACTTACTTTTTAAATGCTTTTTTATTACCAGATTATAGTTTCATGGGTTTTTTTCTTAAATCATATTTTGCTCTAGCTTTGCACATTCAAGAGATCCATTTATTTTGCTAACTTATCTATGGAAATTGGACAAAAGGATGTTTAAACATTTTTTAGATGGTTTCTGTACAAAAAATACACATTAACTAGCAAATAAATAAGTATTTTTGGATTCCACTTCTTGTTATTCTATCCAAAGGATTTGTGATTTAGAAAACCAAGAGAGCACAAGATGAGACGTTATATTTCTTGCTCAAAAAAACAAAGACTTAAAAAATACTAACTAGAATAGAAAAACATATTCCTGAGCTTTAGAGGCAAACGCATAGATAAAACAATATTTACCATTTACACGGAAGGCCAGACCAACTGTAGCTGGTGCTTGAGGTCTGGCAGTCTGGTTGGTGAATCCAGAGTCTCCCAGAGTTTTACTGTCCTCTAGCAACTGATCATCCTGCAGGAAGAAAACAAAACCCATTACAAACAGGAAGCAGTGCAGGAAACCGCTCCAATAAACATGATTTCAGAACTGCGTGCTCCTGAGGTTTAAACTCACTTTGTAGAGCCGCTGGTCCTCAGGAGGTCTTTTAAGTATTCCTTCAACAATCCGCTTCAGCTCATACACGGTGGTGCATTCCTTGGCGTCTGTGAAGATTGTCGTCTTGTGACGCCGGATCATTAGGAACACGTCCTTGAAGATAATCAGCACAATTATATGTTGTTGTTTATTAAAGTTTGTCGTTGATCTTTGTGGCATTATCAGTTTGATTTAGACTTTGGTTTAAACATGTTTAGTTTCTTGAGGGTTATTAAAATTTACATTTTCTTTTTAAATACATAAGTAGCAGCTAGTTTTTCAAAGTGTGTGATTTTTATTTTTTAGATACTGAAAAAAGGGAACAAGACTAGAAACTAACATGTTTCCACATTAAACCTTTTCAAAGTTGGAAAATAGCACTATAAAAGTGCATTGTATCACAAATCATCATCATAATATTATTGTGTGCTGTATTAAGATACAGAATTTGGTAGAAAACTACATTTTAAGAAACTTGTGTTCACACTTTCCATAACTTTCACACTTTCTTCTGACATTTAGTCAGAAGAAGAAACTCTCACTTCTTTTAATGTCCACTTCTGAGTTGGTGAAACTCATGTTTAAGAAAGAAAAGTGTCAGAAAAATTATGAATACCAATCAATATTGTTACTGCTACTAAAAAACGAGAAAAATCTTGATTTAATACTTTTTTCAACATTGTATGAACATGTTTTTCTATAAATGACCTGATTAACAGATTTTTCACATATGTGAATAAACATAAAGTTTTGATTATGTCTAGGGATTTCAAATAACGAAGCAAAATGGTAAAAGCTGCCATTTCCATTTTTATAACTCACAAAAGAGAAGAAATTTAGTGCAGGTTGGCGTGACAAGACTGTAATTTTTAAATGTTTACAAAATATATAAATCCCTTAACTTAATCTGACAGTACATCATTACTTGATGTACTGACTTCTTATTTTAGACTCAATTCATAAATAGGAAAGGAAATAAAACAGATTTTTAGTAATTGACAAGTAGATCACTGATCAATAAGTCAAATATTGGAACATTCTTTTGTATTAGATACAAATTTAAAGTGGTTATCATCTCAGTAATCAAAAACAATGTAAAAGCAGACACAAAAATAAACCAACAGTAAATGATAGCTGTGTCTTCGTTAAAACAAGCAATCCTAAATCACTTAGATAACATTCCAACATTAGTTTCTGTATCACAGGATAGCAGAGCATTTTTATTTTCGATTTTCATTTCAGGTGTTTTCAATTTAACATTTAGTTTTGTTATGAAGTCATAGTACAAAGAAATTAACACAGAAGTCCTCCCAACAAATCGTTATAAGGATACAGTTAAGGCTGCGGACAAAACATTGATTGACAAAGAGTAATACTTAGCTCTTTCAACGCACACTTAGCTGTAAGCTAGCAGGTATCCAGTTTGAGTATGCCGTTAAAATAAAGCCAGGTCGTAAAAAGCAACGTTGGGAACTTGACAGATAAAGTAGAATTGTTTTCAGCTGCCCGTGGTTAGCCTAATGTTGTAGCTAACTTGTTAGCATTACACACATTAGCGATAAGATAACCAAGCTAACACAGCCAGTTTAGCTAACAAAACCAAAGCTAACATAGCATTCTATAACATTAACACTTTCATGTAAGACAATTGGTGTTAATTCCGTTAAGGTAGTTTAGGACTAAACACGAAAAATAACCGTTAAACAAAGTTACCATTTCAAGGGATCAGCTAGCTAGCCAGTTACGCCAGCCCCGACTGTACTGCACCAACGCTTGCGGATGTTGCGCAACGTACGTACAGTTACGTGGCACTACGCAACGCTGCGTAAACTGTTCAGAATTTGGCGCGAGCAGGTGATTATGAGCTGAAAGAGGGTTGTACGCTCACCTCTGGAAGCAGATACCAACAAACAAATTATTTTCTACTGGAAGAAATCAGGAAAACTGGATTATGGTTGGTGTCATGTGACTAATTTAATGTTTACTGAACCCAGAGATGTCAGAGGGCGTAAAGGGGGTTTGACGGGGCGGTAGTTAGTTAGCTAGCGACGTTATGTCTGCAGCTGCGTTATTATTGTTAGCTGCACGTTTTACAGATGTGACAGTTGTCCACGTTTATGACAATTGAGCAAATTTTAATCGAGAATATTGTTAATTCTCAGTGAGGTCAGTGGGTTTATTGTAATTGCTACAGTTTTACAGTGTTTGTATATTTGAAACCTGTTGATTTAGCTCAGTTTTAGCCTTATTTTTGGACTTGTTTGTCTCGTTTTTAGATCACATTGGGTTTTTCAAGAGACTAATTTATCTTCTTAAATTTTGGATCACATTATGCCTCTTATTCTCCTGTTTTTAAACAGATTTTGCTGAAATAAAAGGGTTTGTGTGTAACTTAAAACATGTTAGAGATGTCATCACAATGGAAAAGCAAAACCACAGCTTTTTATCAGATATAAGTTTAAGTTAAAACGTCGTCCTGGTTCTAACTTAGAGGAAAAATGTGTTTTTTGAAGAGATCAATGTAGTTCTCTGAGTATAAACAAGAAGCACAATCATATTATTTTTATGTTCAGTTTTAAAATTCATAATTTTATTAAAACAATAAATGACATGAAAACAATGTTGTTTTTATATCTTCCAGCAGAATTGGGTAGAAATTAGTTACATTTGCTTGAGTAAATTTACTTTTAAGGGTATTTTTACTGAGATGTACTTTTTACTTTTACTGGAATAGTTTTATTATAAAGTATTTCTACTCTTACTTGAGTAAAATTTTTGGAGTCTCTACCCACTTAATGAAAAACAAACATGTTTTAACCAAAGATTCACCAGACAGACACACACCTGCAGGTTTTGTTAAAGTTTCATAAGTTTTTTTATTGAAATGAACTGATTTGGAAAAATAATATTTTACCTGCTTTTGTTATTTTTTTCTTGCTTATATGAATTATTGTCATTTTGATGCTAAAATACCAAAATTTCCACTTAACTTTATATTTTGTTCCGTCTGATTATGTAATTTTTAAATATTGATAATTTGATCAGTTTCTCAGTACTTGAGTAGACTTTTCACCAAATACTTTTTTACTCAAATAATTTCTTGGATGAATACTTTTTACTTTTACTTGAGTAAAAATATATTGAAGTAGTGCTACTCTTATTCGAGTAAAACTTTTGGTTACTCTATTTTCCAGCCCCGCCACCTTGATTGAACAGATCTGAAGAAATCCTCCCGCCATGTCAGTTGCCGTGGAAACTACGACGTCCAGGGCTCCCCTCCCCATCCCGGCGCACCTCTCTCACGCAGAGCAGTCCTTCTCCCTCAAAAAGCGCAGAGTCCCGTTTTCCTCGTCGTCCACATCCAACGCCTCCTGCTCCTCCCCTCCGCGAGGCTCCTACTCTCTCCCTCCGCTGCCGCCCTCCAAAGGATGCCCGCCTCTGAGCAGGATGTTCCCTCAGCATCAGTCGCCATGGACGCCGCTGTCCGATTTGCTCAGTAAATCTCCCCCTCCCAGTTCTGTGTATGATCCCAGTAAACATACGTCCTATTTTGGTCAGTGCTTCTCTAATTTGGGTCTTCTTGGAAGAGGATCCTTTGGAGAGGTCTACAAGGTGAGCAGTATTAGGACTGGTAAACATTAAGACTGAAACGATTAATTGTGATTAATGAAATAATTAAATAAGTTAGTAATTGATTAATTATAAACTGGAGTAAGCAGACTCCAAAAAAGGGTCATCGGTTGATAGAACACCACACTTAGAGCAGCAATTAAGCCAAAACTGTACAAAAATATTTACATTTTGCATTTAAGAGAAAATATTTTCTACCCAGGTCCCATCAAGTGGCAATTTTAGCTTCACCTTGTTCAAATTCTGTGAAATAATTACCTATTAAGCATCTTTATTATTCAGTTATTAATCTGTCAAACCAAAAAGTAGGACTGAAACGATTAATCGTGATTAATCTGATTAATGAAATAATTGTCAACTAAGTTAATTATAGACTAATTGACTGGAATATAAATCCTCAACAATAAAAGGCAGAGCTGAAGGTGGAGTTTCAGAAAGAGCAGGAGCTTCTTAAAGAGACAGAGCCCCAATTTCAAGACGTTAAAATTTCTAAGTCATATTTGAAATTTGTAGCATTTTTATAACAACTGAAGGTAACATTGTGCTATAAAATGATACTACATGCCTGGAAAACACATAATACTTCCCGTTTAAGCATTTTCTGTATTTTTGCAGGTGCAAAACAGCAAAGATGGGCGACTGTACGCCGTGAAGCGCTCCGCCCAGCGCTTCAGGGGTAACAGCGAGAGACAGCGAAGCGTTAAGGAAGCCAGGAACCACGAGCGAATTTGTCCTCACCCTCACGTTCTGGATTTTGTGGCGGCGTGGGAAGAGAGCGGCCGTCTGTACATTCAGACGGAGCTGTGCAGCACCAGCCTGCTGCTGCACGCCGAGAACAAGCCTCCTGGCCCAGGTCAGCCTTAGAACATCTTCATTCAGAAACTGAATTGTTTCTTCACCTGCTGACCGCCATTTTGTTTGTGGTTGATCCAGACGAGCCGGCGGCGTGGGGCTACCTGTGCGACCTCCTTTCTGCCCTGCAGCACCTGCACTCTCATGGTTTTGTGCATTTGGACCTCAAACCCGCCAACGTCCTGATCACGGATTCTGGGCGTCTCAAGCTGGGAGACTTCGGGCTTCTGTTGGAGGTCAACCAGACCGGCGCCGAGTCCAAAACCAGGAAGACGAAGGAGGACGTCCAGGAGGGAGACCCGCGATACATGGCGCCGGAGCTGCTGCGCGGGGAGTACGGACCTGCAGCGGATGTTTTTAGGTACGGCAGAGCAAAAATGGGGAATATTAAAGGGACCTATTATGCAAAACTCATATTTTGCTATTTTTTATGCTTCTATTTGGTTCTAAAATAACAACTCAATTGTTTTAAAAAATACAATTATCGTATCGTTTATCATTTATTGTGATAGATTTCTAAGTTTTGATTTATTGTTGTCATGATAAATTCCAATTAACGATGTTAAAGCCCCTCATAACTGTCCTTATTGTCAGGAAAAATACTTTTAATAATTTCTCCATCGTTTGTTTGATGAAAACATCAATAGATGCCAATAATTTGAAAATACATTTACCCTGTCCAGTTTAGTGATAGAAATCACACTTCTTTATTACAGTTGTTGACTTGCCATCCAGTTATCACTTGCTGTATTCTCGTTAGCTGTGCAGGAGGATCTACTAATGCTTTTCAAAGATGTATAGATATATATTTCGCATTTGTTTGATGGCGTATTTGGGAAATTGTAGATGGGGAGGGGAAAAAAGAGGAGTAAATTTTTGCCATAACACTCAAAAATTGTAAGATTAATTTCAGAATTTTTCTGAGTTTGAAAAGTCAAAAAATTGCTTGAAATTCAGAGAAAATTTGCAACTTTTCAAACTCAGATATTGTCTTTTTTTTTCCTCGAAGAATTCTAACAGTAATTTCAAAATTTCCAGTAAATTTTTGACTTTTCAAACTCTAAAATTTTCTTGTTTTTGTTTTATAGAAAATTTGAGATTTTTCAGCAGAAATTTACTCCCCCTTTTTTTTCTATTTACAATTGCCCTAATACACCTGAGTGTAAACCTTGAACTGGGGGGCGTGGCCAACAGCAGCTTATCAGGATTTAAAGTGACAGAACCTGAATTCTGAAGAAGCTCAAAATAGGCAAAACTGATCAGACTAAATTCTCATTACTTAATGATTTTGTGGAAAAAAGTGTAATAAACATGTTTTGTATAGATCATAAACCTATCCTAACCTGTTTCACAATGGGTCACCCTTAAACACTCAGTTTAAGTTTAATAAAAACTGTTTTTTATGCTCTTAGTTTGGGTGTTTCTATTCTGGAGCTCGCCTGTAACCTTGAAGTTCCAAACGGCGGTGAAGGATGGCAGCAGCTCCGACAGGGCCACCTTCCCTCAGAGTTCACCAGCGGTAACATCCGTCCTCCGTCTGCCAGTAATGAATCTGTCCAGTTAAAATAAGAAGCTTTTCTTTCTGCCTGTGTTTCCAGGCCTGTCTGTTGAGCTTCAGTCAGTCCTGAGGATGATGCTGGCCCCACAACCAAGTGAAAGACCAACCGTCTCTCAGCTTCTCGCTCTGCCGTGCGTCAGGAAACGCAGATGGAAAAGGCGGATTTACCTGATGGTGGCTGAGACCATGCTGACACTGGTCTCCTTCTGCCAAGTACTGGTTCCAGTCTGCATTCTGCATCATAAATACATTTAATAAACACAAAGGTTTTTAATGTTTGATTGTTTTCTCTTCAGTTCGTGGTGTGCTTCGGTTGCAAGCTCCTCTCCTCGGTTCGCTTGCCGTTTCTGCCTTGTTGGTCGAAGCCGGAGCCGTGTACGCCGCCGAAGGACAGCTGGGACAGAGACGTGACGCTGTCCCTCAGTTCCCTGCACAACGACCCGGGAAGTCCAGAGGATGACGGAGTGTTTCTGCATCACTCAGACCCAGAACTTTCCCCGACCTTTTCCAACAGGTACAGGATCATGTTTGTACGTTTGTAAACAGCAATTACTTTTAAGCATAATTGATGGTTTTTAGTAGGTTTCAGGTCGAGGATGTTTCAAAAAATTTGCTTTAGTTTTGGTATCCTTGTGCTTTTCATGTCATAATAATAATCATCATAATAATATGATAACGAAGTTGTAATAATGTCAGAATAAAGTCATAATGATACAAGAATAGATTAGATTTTAGATTAGATTTTATTTGAACATGATACATATGTAAAATAAAATAGTACACAACAGCAAGAAGTGCACAAAAAAAGAACACAAAAACAGAGAAAATACAGATTTTTTTTTTGTTTCAGTTGAGATATCATGCTCAAAAAGCATCATATCATGTCATTTCGAATAAAGTCGAAATGACATGTGAATAAAGTTGGAATATTACTAGAATAAAGTAATAATCAAATGGAGGTAAAGTCGGAATTATACAAGAACAAAGTCGGAATTGTATGAGAAAAATGTCGTAGTTATACAAGAAAGTCGTAAAGATACCAGAATAAAGCTGAAATGGTGCAAGAAAAAGTCGTAATAAGAGAATAAAGTTGTAAAATTACCAGAATGATACATATTATTTTATTCTTGTATTGATACCAAAGTATATTCAAATGACAGGACAGTAATATGCAGAAATCACTGAAGTTGTCTGTTGAATAATCTTTTCATCATCAATCTTTTACTAAAGTTGACAACATTCATGAAGATATTTACTTTTTAACTAATATAAATGATCTACCTAACTCTTTTCTCTTTTTTTTTGCTTTCATTTTTCCCTTCAGAATTAAATCCCGACTGTCAGTGGAAAGCACATCCACTCCTCTGCCGGGTTCTCCTGTCCGCGGCCCGGTCCACTCCACTGAGTCGGTTCTGGGCGGCTGGTCGTCCTGTAACCTGCCTCTGACTCCAACCAGCTCCCACCTGAACGGCTCCTGCCACAAACTCACCCCCAACGTCAGCCCCATACGCGCTGAGTGCCACCCGGGCTCCCCGTCCACCGCGTCCTCCGAGCGGCGCCGACCTGGCCGAGTCCAGGCACACGAGGCGGCGGCGCTGCGACCCAACTTTGAACCAAAGAACCTCCTCAGCCTGTTTGAGGAAACGACTCTGGAGGGACAGCCTTGAGGACATTTTTTCTTATGCCTCTTTGGAACTAAAGAGTTTATTTTATGGCGCCCCCTAATGGACAGAGTGGGTTTTTGTTACCTTGTAATGAATTAGCAATTTCTCTTTTATACACAGTCACTGTGATAACAAATGTCAATTTAAAACCGTAAATACCTTTAAAGTTCGTCAATGAAAAACTGTTTATGCATTCTTAACTGACTGGAAATTGATCTATTAGTTCTAGGCGAGTCCAAAACGTCTGCAAATTTGAACTAACAGCAGGCCAAAAAATTCATTAAATTAAAATGTAAAATTTTGTTTCCTTTTTTTCTCATTTATTTTTTATCAAATCTGTTTATCATTAGAAATCCAAAGCATAATAAGAGCTTCAGCCTTATTGCTATAAAAACGGGGAATTTTCTAATTTATGGGGTCATCAATTGTTTCTACCATCCTTGACTCTTTGGTTTGGGGCCGAACAAAATCATTTCAAGGGCCTCAATTGGCCCCTGGGCCACACTTTGCACACTCCTGAATTAGTGTTCATGTTTGTTTATGTAAGGTTGAGCTGGGCGTGAAAAAACAGCTTTTTTTTTAGCAATTCAGACGGCCAACACAACTTTATTACAGTAATCTTTATCACTTTAACAAAGTAATAAAGATTACTTTATTACTGTGAAAATAACTCAAAGATATTTCAAATAGTTTGAACTTTCTTTCCTTCTTATGCAAAGTTTCTCATTTTATCTTAGAAGTGATGGAAAGCGTGCGTTTGATGTGTTTTGCATTTTTCACTTAGGTTAGTGATGCATTTGTATAGAAATAATATAAAACTTAAGATATTTCACTAACAACATATAAACATACATGGAAAAATACTTTGAGTTTTCAATATTGCCACATGAAACAACCAGTAAAAAGAAAAGAAATGTGTCCACTAGGGGGCGCCGCATTATTTAGTGTTGGGTTTTTGTGAACTTTTCTTTTTTCCTGCCATTTTTGTGGGTTCTTTTAGAGCGTATTTGAAAAAGAAGGGATTCAGGTAAAGGGTCTGAACGTTTAATCAGACCTTACAGCACTTTTTCTTTTACATTTGTGTTTGTGCGGATAGTTTCCCCAAATGGCTTGATTTACACTGAAATAAGTTACAAGTTGCATGATGGGCTCCAGAGTAAATTTGCTTACGGTCTGCAAGACAATACACTTAAATTGTGGTGCATTCTGTGGCTATAAAGCTTCGGAAAACATAAACTTTGACTTGTCTGGTTTGTTTTTGTCTGTGGCTTAAATCTGAAATCAACAGAATTAAATTAAAGAGTCTGTTTTACATCATTACCACTAGATGGTAGCCATATACTGAATGCTAGATACCTGGGGATATTAACTGCTGGATGAAGTTATCTTCATTAAACATTCACTTTAAACTATGTGTGTCAAACTTAAGTTGTGGGGCCAAATTTGGCTCTTCATAACTATTTATGTGGCCTACTACACTATAGGGCCACATTAGTACAACTTTTGTGTTGAAATACTATTTTATCAATCAAATCAACGACATCTTCATCTGTAAATAAAAAGAAAACTAGCAATAATTTGATTTAATTTGACCCGTTATACCTGCCACACATTTATAAATGTAAAAGTTCCAAACTAAATATTTAATTCACCAGCTAAATATTTATCCAGCTTTATTTGGCTTTCAAGTTCAATATTTGAAAGCTAAATATATATTAGCTTGAAAATTCAAAACCAAATTTTAATTTTAGTTTCAAATTTAATTTGAAGCTAAAAATTAGCTAAATTTGAAATGTCCAAATTCAGTATTTGAAAGCTACAGAGTAGTTAGCTTTAAGTTAGGTAGTAGTCAGGAAGCTAAATATTTAGTTTGAAAACTGAATATCCTGAATAAATCTTCAATTTGGTCCCAAATAAATATTTAGTTAGTAGAGCATTTTATACAGAGGTGTCAAATGTACTCACTTCCTCTATTAAACTAGACAGACAGATACTTGTATGAAAAAATATTTTAGTAACAGTACAGGTGGGACTCAAGTAAAAGTCCAACCCGTTGGACTTTTGAAAGTTTTGAAATGTATTTAATTAAATAGGTTTAATCTTCGTCAGCTCCCACTTTCTGACAGACTGCAACACAAGTTGCTGCTGCCCGCCTCACCAGATGCACCAGACTGGACTCAAACCCTCGGATATAAATTGGCTGCAATTGTCCCGGGATGCAAAGCTACTGTCGACAGAAAAATGGATCTTTCTGGTGGTTTGCGGCACTGGATCCTGACCAGGCAATAAATTTAGTTAAGAACGCAAAAGTATTGCGAGGGAACGCAAAAGAAAAAAAGATCCCCATGTCCCCTAGCGGGCTCCGTAATTTATTGTAGATCCCAAACTTGAAAGATAGTTTTACCAGTGTAGATGAAAACTGAGAAATTGAGAGCAATCTAAGAAAAATTATGGAAGAAATTTTGACTTTGGAAATTTATAAGTGTCAAATGTTGGAAATGTCTGACTTTAGAAGCTCAGAAAAATGTTCAAGTATCATGTAGAAAATTTGAATATTTTGGCAGAAATGTTTTTTGCTTTTTTTTTCTCTACCATGGCTGTAATAAACCGTTGTCGATTTTACATGTTTGTATTAAAAAGCATCCAGTTTTCAGTTTCTTCGATTGAACAAATTATTTTAAAAAATAACAGAATTTGGGTTTGTTTCTTCCAAAATGGTTGCCATGTTGAGTCAATTTTACTAAATTAAATCAAGTTTATTTTTATAGCACATTTCAGCAACGAGTCAGTCTGAAGTGCTAACAATTGAAATTATATTTTTCCAAGTACTGCCATTATTAGTGTTTAATTTTTAAGGGTTCAAAACCAACTATGAATAGGTGGGTTTTTAGCCTAGATTGACGTCATTGTTTTGGCTGTTTTTCAGTTTTCTGGAAGTTTGTTCCAGATTTGTGGAAGCTGAAAAAAGCTGATTTGATTGTATCATTTCAGTAAAAGTCTCTGAATAAACACGGTTTTGTTAAAGTTAGGTTATAAAAACACTTTGTGTGTTGTACTTTGCATGTTCCATTGTGAGAAAATTTCAAATTAAAAGTGTTTATCTGCATCAACGAGTCAGGTTTGACATGTTTTTGTTTGCAGTTGGGGGCCACACAGAATCAGTTCAAGGGCCACAAATGGCCCCCGAACCGCACGTTGGACACTGGGCTAAAATGTCTATTCATGTTGTTTTTCTGCTTTAGTTGCATCCAACTGAATGATGACTTTCTATCACTAACACAATTTATTTATTTGTCATCTTGGAAGTAAGGAGCCATGTAAGGAGTAGGAAATGCACATTTTTATCTTAAAATATAAGTAGTAAAAGTAAAGCGTCAAAGATAAATACTCTAAATAAAGTACAGACACTTGGATAAATTTACTTAAGTACAGTAACTTTTCTGCACTAATTTCAGAAGCATTTACCCCAAACTGCTTTCTCCTTCTTAGTGGGTTCTGGTGACTTTACTGACAGTTTTTATATATATATATATATATATATATATATATATATATTGTTTTTTTTTTTTTTTTTTTGAAAATTCAAGTTTCTGAATGGGGCGGAAGCTTTTACTCTGAAAGGGAACCGATATTTGACGTAACTTCCGGTGCGCTTTCTGGGCTCTCAAAGGTGTTCCTAGGTTAGTATGGTGATGTTTTGTAATGTAATATTTAATATATACACGTGGGTGTGACCTGAACCAGATGAAATGTCGCCATGTTTCTGCATCTCTCGATCTTGGGGCTGTTGAAGGAAATCCTGACGGAGCGGAGCTAATGTTGCTAATGCTAGCTGCCCAGGTTAGTGACGTTCAGCAGGACCAGACGCTCAGCTGCTGTTTATAACAGATTCCCACTGGAAAGCGATGCAAATGCACCATGTTTTACTACAGATGTATTTATAATTTTAGCTTAGTTTAAATTAATAATTCAGAAAATATGTACTGTATCAGTTAAACGTTGACATTTGTATATTTAACGTTGAATTAAAAGCTATAAAGCTTAGACCATCAAGCCTGGACACAATTAGAGTTTTGTAATTGGAATTTATTATTGTTTGATGTTGGAAATTTAGATGAAGATTTGATCAGTAATATCCAAGACTCCACATTGATTTAATTAAAAAATTGTGTATTTTAATACGTTTTTTCCTTGTAGATGCTGATTTGGGGGTTTAGTTGATTTTTAAGTCATTTAAATGCCTTTTCTTCCCCTTTCTGATGCTTTGTTTAAACTCCAGCAAGTTGTCATCACCACATTTCTAAAGTTGATGCAGTGAAACTGGCTGATATTTTGGTCAAGAAATGTAATTATGTTGAAGTATAAATAATTTTTTATCACTTTATTTAATGTTGGATTTTAACCTGTTGTAAAACTAGTTTCTGAATGATAATCAGTCAATCAAGCATAATTGAGCGCCTGTCGCTAAAGGTTTTTTACTCAACCAGTTGGATTAATGCAGCCAGAATTGAATAGTTCAATCATTTGATCATACTTTCTCTAATCTTAATCTGTTTTATGTTTTTAGGATGTCTAAGCTGGAGCGTCTGAATGCCCGTGTGGCCAAACTGCTGACTGAAGCTGTGCAGGAGGTTCTGGAGCTGGTGAAAGAGACGGTGTGCGAGTACCAACAAAGAACCTTCAGAACACAGAGAGAAAACGAAAGTCTGAAAAGACAGCTGCAGGAGCTGCAGGTCAGACTAACCAAAGAAAACACAGGTGGGTTAGATGTTCTTCAGTCCCTCCAGGATGTTTCATGCAATAGATTCGGCCTAAAATTACTGATTTTGCGGAACCTATTTCAAGTTCCGCATTGCACATTTTTTAAACCTTTATTTTTGGTAAACTGCTGCTAAGGCTGCAACTAACGATTTATTTAGTAACTGGTTATTCTCACAATTTGATTAATCAGATAAAAAAATCTGGCACATTCTAACCTCTTTAGCATTCTTCAGAAAATATTAGATGAGCATTAAAATATGCAAATAAACTAATCCATATTTAATGTCTAAAGTAAAATAGCATAGCATTACTTTTAAGGGTTTTCTTATGTTAAATGTAAAATGTTTATATTTTTGTTCAGTTTGTTCAACGACCTTTTTTAATCTCTATGCTCCAGTTAGCGATCATTTGGTTACTAAATTTGTTGACGATTACTTCAATAATTGATTGATCACAATTAATTGTGTCAAGTCTAATTGTCTTCCCTCAAAGAGACAAGATTTTAACAGTTAATATTTAAAGTTTGGTCAGGAAAGAAGGAAATGCAGAAAATATTAAGGTGGTTTGTCAGAATTTTTTCTTTCCAGTTATGAGTTAATACAATTTTCTTGTATTTTCTAATTATTTTCCTTCAGAAAAATTAGAAGAAGTTAGAAATTAAGTTTGTTTTTTAGTGGAAATTTGTAAAATTTTAATGTGAATTTTGAAACTTTTCCTGAGTTAAGTCAAATAATTCCCATAAAACTAATTTAGACTGGATAACATAACTCATAATGAGAATAAACATCTTAAAGTAAAACAAACACTACAGAGTTGACTTAACTTAGAAATGAGTTAAAAAGTTATAAAAATGCAAAAGAAAGAAATTACATGTAATGTAGATTTTAGTAAATTAATTTCTCAACTAATCATTTTTAATGTAATATAATAGTTAAGGAGAGATTTCTGTAGAAATAGTTATTAAGTGTTTTGAACTTGACTGTTAAAGTTGATAACTGAGAAAAGCAGCAATAAAACTAGACTGAGTCAAGTGGAGTCAAAAATCTTTTTTACAGTGTGTTAAAGTTGCGGTGATTGGTGAAGATTGCAAGTCCACACAAAATTAGGAAATAATGAGTGAATTTGCATGAATAGTTGCGATCACAACTTCTTTGAGGGACTGGTTGTTGTTCAGGCATCTTAAGTTTCCTCATTCATGATGGATAAAAATCTTTTATTTTTATCTACATTTGCAGCTCTTCCTTCTTCGACTAAGCCGTTTCTTGAGAAAACGGATCATGTGGACGAGCCAAACCAGGATTTGAGCTTCTTTCAGAATCACCATCCAGATGTAACTTCCACAGAGCCAACACTGATCAACGCCGCTGATCTCGGCGTGAAGCAGGAGCAACGCGTCGATCACGAATCAGGAGCTGAGCGCTGCAGAGCAACAAGTGAGGAAGTCCAGGCGTCGCGCTGTACAACCGGGGAATCTGACGCTGCGTCGTCCAACAACGTGTGCAACTCTTACGCCGGCGCGATCCAGCTTCCTGCCATCAAAACAGAACCGGAGCAGCAGCAGCCGGCTGGATGTGTCGACTTGAGCTGCAGCTCTTCAAAAGACCCCGGTCCACAAGCCGGCGCAGAACGAAACGGACTCGTCTTCGTGGATTCAAATCTCGCCCCTGATGGGAGGCAGGGCGTCGTCAACGGCAACGGGGCCGCCACGGTCAACGGTAAACTAATCAGTTTGGATCATGTCGGCAGAAGCGGCCTCCACCTCTGTGTCGTGTGCGGGAAAACGTTCAGCAGGGTGGCCAACCTGAGGATCCACCAGCGGTGTCACACAGGGGAGAAACCGTACGGCTGCGTTCAGTGCGGGAGGCGCTTCAGCCAGGCGGGAGACCTGAAGAAACACAAGAGGGTCCACACGGGGGAGAAACCCTACTACTGCAGTCAGTGTGGGAAGAGCTTCAGCCGAGGAGAGAACTTGAAGAGACACCAACGGATTCACATTGGAGAAACTCTGCAGCTGCAGCGATCGTGGACAGAGCTGCAGTAGATGGACTCAGCACACTTTCTGAATCTGATCTTATAGGTTTTAACATATTTGATCAAGATTTGTTTGGCTACGTTCCCACAGCAGGCAAATGTGACCCAAATTTGATTTCTTTTTATCATATATCCATATCCGACCTACATCCAGCATCTTTTCACCCAAAAAATATTCTATCTGTGCCATTTTCATATTTCGATATCCAATTGTTAAAAATCATGGCAGTGACAAATGAAAACAGTAACATGACATATATTCCTAATTCAGCCATGGCTCTACCACTCATCGATTGGCCAATCAGAGGAGACGTCGGCGTCTTATTCAGGCGTTGGAGTGACAAGAGGCGCATACTTTGGACCGTCTGCGTCTGCGGCGTTTTGGGGAAATGGTGCTTGGCGATTTCACAGAAGAGTTATGGATTCAACACATTAGAATGACGCAACTTTTTTATAAACTGAAAAAAGAAAACAATCAATCCTACGAAAGTCTGATTACGGTCGGGTTTAATCAGTAGTTTGAAGGACAACACACAAAAAAGTAAAAGTAGGATTTCAGGGGGAAAAGAATTAATGCCAACGTAACTTTAGTGTTTTTTGAAACAAAATGTCCCACCATCTTGCTACTCAGTCTATCAAATGCCTTCCTTTTTCACATATCCACGGCTATGATGATGCTTTGTGTAGGAATTGCTGCATGTGAGAGATGATTAATCGGTTTAATCGTGATTAATCAATTATGGAAATAATCAACTAATTTAGTCTTTTTTTAATTAAGTGGAGTATATGCACTCAGGAAAGAAAAGGTAATTTGCTGAAGAAATAACATTCATAGCATTAATTAAGACAAAACTGAACAAAAAATTAAACGTTTTGCATGTAAGATGAAAATAAAAAAATGCTCTAGTCAGATCCTCTCAGGTAGCATAGTTTCAACTTGAGACAATTCAAATTCTGGGAAAACATCTATTAACAACCTTTTGCTATCCAGTTATTAATCAGTTAATTGAAAAACACAAGCAACAGCTTAAATTTACACTGTACTGTTAATAAAGCAAAAAGGGCTTTTCATATTTCTTTTAGCTTCAGATGCATCCTTTGCTACAAATTACCAATGTTTGCCTGAAAATATTGTATTTCAGGCAAAAAATGTTTATTTTCTGATTTTAAAATGAATTGGATTGTTGCATTTTTTAAGTCTATTTCTAATATTACATAAAACCAGTTTTAGTGTTTAAATTAAAAATCTGCAGAATGTGACAGTTATGTAATCCGATCAATCGTCAAAAAAACCAATAGATGAATTTGTAGCTAAAACAGCCCTGTAGTGAACACAGTTTGACCCAATGAGCTTTAACGGTGATCAACTCCAGATTAGTGCAGGATAAAGGAAAAGTTATTCTCATTTCATCATCACATTTAAACTGTTGTGACCTGCATTCATATCCAGTAAATCTGCTTCACCAATCACCACATTTAAGCTGATAATCGTTGTTTACATGGTGGAAAATATTTTTCTGTAACTATAAGGCATGCAGCGGCGCCTGTTACTGGTTGACTCCTTTGTCCTGCAGCCTAAACAGTTCAAACATTTATTTTTGAAACACAAAAAATGGCTGAGTTAATTATTTTTATCCAGTTAAATCTTTAACAGCCTTATCATTTATTACAAACTTGTTGAAGTAGCCGATGCTTTTTTTCCTCACATAGTTTATCCAGTTTTATCAGTGGTTGGTAACTTGAGAGTAAAATATGAACTTATAGTGCAAACATTACACAACTAGATGTCTTGATTTAATTTCAATTAACCAATAAAGATGGTTACAAATAATTACTGAGTTACTTTTTGTTTTTTACCTTTGTAAATATGGAGTTTGTTTATTGTTTAAATAAACATTTAATATATATACACACACACACACACACACATACACGTATGGCTCTGCACCCAGGGTGTCATTCCATCAGAGAGCAGGATCAGAACTGTAAAATATTTTTAATCACTAAATATTTAGCTCCAAATTAAATATTTATTTTGCTGACTGAAACTTTAGCTCTAAACTATTTATTTTCCAAACTATACATTTAATTTTCAAATAAAATGTTTTTCTTCCAAACAAAATATTTAGCTTGCTTGCTAAATATTTTGTTTGGAAAGTAAATGCATAGTTTGAAAAATAAATATTTAGTTAAATATTTAACAAGGAAGAAAAGTTTGGAAAAATTACATTAAATATTTAGTTGGCAAAATAATTTGGAGCCAAATATTTATTTAGCAAAAACAAACATTTAATGTGGAGATAAAATATTTAACTTGAATCTAAATACTTGCAAAATTAATATTTAATTTGAAGCTACATAGTTCAAATAATATTTAGTTTCAAACTAAATATTTAATTTGAAAGTTAAATACTTTGTAAGTTAAATATTTTATTTGAATTTGATATTAATGAATATGGTAATAATTCATTTATATTGTGAAACTATAACTGAAAAATTAACTCACCCTCTTTCCTTTATGACAGACTAAATAAATTAAATTATTGCTTTTTTTTTTTTTTTACTTTGTGACTTTACCAGCGGCTCTCCATATTTCTTGACAAGTACTATTGATTTGTTTTACTTTGGGCTTTTAAATGGATGAAATTCACATTAAATTCACATGAAAGGCAGTTTGCAACACTTTATTTTGAAGGTTTCGAAAGTAGATTTTGAAACAGCGTCTCTGCAACACAAACCGCAAGATTACGCAACACAAAGACAAACATTACATTTATTTCCAATGACAGTAAAACGTGCATTGAAAATGAGTCAAATTATTCAAATAAAAAGGAAAGTTTTATCTTAAACCTGTAAGATTATATTTTTTGCACGCATATATTTGATTTTTACATATTGAAACCTTTATTTGCTGAAGTGAGTTGACGTGGAGCCGGACCAGGAAGCAGCTGCTTTACACACACACACACACACACACCCAAGGGAGGAAACTGCAACACGCTTTACGGAAAGGTGAGTAACCGATACACATGGAAACGTTTTCTCGCTTCCCAATTTCTTCAAAAGTTTCGTCTCTCAGTCAGTTTTTGTTTTTAATCGACGCTGTCGCTTTAAATAAAACACCTGGGCAGGTAAAAGTGGCGACACGAGCGCAGCTAATAAATGAAAATATTTATTGTTGCAGAAAACAAACAGTCCTCCTTTGAAAATAATAATAAAGACAGGAGGATGGATGAACTGTGGTGTGAAACAAGGGGAAAAATCCAGTTCTTTTGAACTGAGTCAGTTTGTAACAGTCATGGTCATAATTAGTTCTCGGATCAGTTAGACGCGGAAGTGGCTCAAACTGTGTTTGTGTTTCTGCAGGTTTATGTTCTGAACACCCTGCAATGTTGAAATGAAGATTGATGAAAAGGTTGTCAACTACTTTGAATCTTGCAACTCACCTGTGGACAAAGAGGGATACCTGTCCAAAAAGGTAAACGCCAACGTTTTGAAGTTTTTCAAAATAAAACGCGTTGTGTATGTTTTCACGGTTTATAGATGACACTTTGCAAAACATTAAAAAATATATATATAAAAAGATATATTTTACTATTGAAAACCAAGATGTGGAGGCAGAAAACCCAAAACATCATCCAATAAGAACATAGTTTATTTAATCAGTGATTTACAACAACCATGAAATAGAGTGGGACAGTGCAGGAGGGGTCGGTTCCGTTACCAATATGCAAAATGTTTCTAATGCTAATGTCGACAAATAAAATCTCTTAGTTGTGGTGTTTCTGTTGAATAAATTTGTTCGTGTCATACAGTCATAAAAAATAATGGCAGCGACGTAAAAATGAGATTTATTCATAAGTTAGCCATGATGCTAGCGCTCATCTATCAGCCATCAGAGGACTTTTAGCTTCTTTTTCAGGCATTGTAGCCATACATATTTTTGGGAAATTGTAATCTGAGAGCTGTGAAGCCAGAAGCTCCCCCATCCTGCTCTTCGTCGTTTTCTGCAGTAGTATTTTATCACGTAACTCGTGAAATAACCGCTGAAAAAACACCTTATCGTAGCGCAAAAACCTTTTTTTAACCAAAAAATCTTGTTTTTAAATTATTTTTTATTTTGGCATGTTTCCACTCAGACGATTTATTTTCCTAATTTCAACTCTCTGGTTAATGGAAACGCAGCTAATGTCTTCAAATCCCATTTTGACCAATGTTTCAACTCGGTATTTCATCCCTTTGATCTATAAATTATTAATAAATTTTTACAGGTGGATTTATTTGACCGGTCAAGCTTGAAGTAAGAACCAACTTCAAAAATATTAAAAACACTTTATGTTGCATTAAACATTAAATATTAACCCAGAACAAAAACATTATGAAATTTATTCATTGTACATTTTCTGTCTTTTTAAAGACCTGAAAATGTAAATTTATTCACTTCACAAATTAATTTTTAGAGGAGGTTTTCTACTGCAAATTACAGAACATTATTAGGAAATCTTATTTATGCAACTTTCTATGAAAATATGCTTATTATGTTTAATATTTCCACTCTTCCAACTTATTCACATTTTAATATTTGATATATTTTTTAATCAGGTAACTGGATTTTTTTTTTCTTCACATTTTTATTCCAAATAACAAAGCAGGAAACCAATTTGTTCAATTTTGTAGACAAACTTTTCAGCCTCTATTGTTTACTTTGGAAACCAGGAAATTCACCGAGTCGTTAAGCTAACAGTAACTAGATGCAACTCGTCTCCAGCAATGATGTAAAATTATTAGTATCTGTAAAAGTCAGAGTGTTTTGGATTGACTCTCAGTTTGTAATTTTAAACATAAAGACCTAAAAATATACAAACACTGATTCTAGAGTATAGCTACTCTAAGCATTCTAGGCTAAATGGGTTAAACTCCGTTTTTCAGAACAGAGATAAATGCGTCTCTGAAGACACATTGTTCTATCGCCTTCAGGCCTCGAGCCGAATTCAATCTCCAGTTCTCAGTTTTACGTGAGAAATGACTCATAAGTTTGGATTTTAGGAATGAAAAGGAGGAAAGCTGATAGTTTAGTCAGAATATGTGACAATCCTGCAGGAGTCAAACTTTTCATGGCTAAATATGGGAGCGTTAATAAAAGAAATCCATAAGTAAAGATTATTTATACAACACATTTAACCAACAAAACAAATGAATGTACTTAACATAACATAATTTACTACTATGATGTGAATACAGAACCACAAGAAAGCAACAAACAATATATTTTCTCCAATTTCATCATTAATTTGATTAAAAATCATCACAAATTACTGGAATGAAGTCTGGACTTAGTCAATGCTCCAGTTATTATTAATTAAAAGCAACTCTTAGCCAATATTTTGCTTCCCCCCCCTTAAATTGGAAATGTATAAATTTATTTGGCATGGACAATCCGTAAAAGCCCCAGAATTAGCCAAATAGTTACCCATTGTATTCATTTTATCAATAAACAATTGGTACAAACAGGAGCAGTTGCAGTTTTCTGGAAGTTTGTTCCAGATTAGAGGAGCATATAAACTGAATGCTGCTTCTCCATGTTTGGTTTTGATTCTGGGGATGCAGAGTAGACTTTAACTAGACCTCTGAAGGCACTGTAATCATTTCAAATAAAGATAAATGCATGGATGAGTTTTTCAGGATCTTGTTGGGACATTCGTAGTTTAATCCTGGAAATGTTCTTCAGCTGATGGAAGACTGACTTTGTAACTGTCTTTATGTGGCTCTGAACGTCCAGGTCCATCACTACAGCCAGATTTGAGGCCTTTTCAGTAGTTTGTAGCTACAATGACTGTGTGCTGACTCTATATCGTTCCTGTTTTGATCTATAGATAATAACTTCAGTTTTTAACATTCACAAAAAGCCAGTTTAGTTCATACAAAACAGGAAATATATACAGTTGCGTATTTTGGTTAAACAAGTCTTCTGTATGGATAATAAACGCTTCAGTAAAGCTTTGTCTAGTCTTGTTTACAATGGTCGACGATGCGTTTTTTATATTTGCGGATGGCCACATAAGTTTGATTAATTTGAATATTTCTTATTTGAACGGGACAAAACTGTGATTTGTCGAAGTGACCCAGAGTTGGGTCGGAAACAGAAATTAAGCCCTGGATTGAATAATGGGAGCTAAACCAAAATAACAATGGACCAAACAGGGAGCCTTGGGGAACGCCACAGATCACTGAAACCTTCACGTTTGAGTAGTTAGAAGGTTTTACTGAATTTAAACTCAGTTCCAACATGAACTGAGTTTAAATTGGATTAAATTCAGTTGATGTTGGAGCCAGAAATACCAGCCAAAATTATTATAACCCTGGTGTAACGTCATTGTTTGTGACCTGATTTTAACCCCATTCCACACCTTGTAATTACAAACCAACACAATATTTTGGAATAAAAATTAAGAAAACATGTGCAACACATCCTCTTTGCAGACTACAGATTGCTTCAGAGCGGTTGTGTAATTGAGAGATGTGTAATCTGCTCAGTAAAACGCACCGTGTGTCACAGGGTGAGATAAAGACTTCGTATCAGAAGCGCTGGTTCGTGCTGAAGGGAAACCTCCTCTTCTACAAGGAGCGCCCGGCGGACAGGGACGTGATTGGAGTCATTGTTCTGGAGGGCTGCACCGTCCAGCTGTGCGAGTCCGAGGAGCAGTTCGCCTTCTCCCTGGTGTGGAGCGAGCCGGGACTCCGGACCTACAAGTTTTCGGCGGAGGACCAGGCGAGCCAGGAGAGCTGGATCAAGGCTCTGCTGTCGGCCAGCCACAACTACCTGGCCCTGCTGGTGACGGACATGGAGAAGCAGTACAGAGGTGAGAGACGAGGGAGAGAGGGCGACCTTTGTTCTGGATGAGTCACCGATTGCAGCCTCTACGTCTGGCACCAGGCTCACTGTGGTACAGATTATACAGACTTGGTGTATAATCAATTGTTGTAGTTATCAATTGTTCTGACTATTCCTGATAAATGCTGCTGAATGATAAATTGCCCTAAAAGTTATTGCAAAAAACAATAATACTGTTGTTTTTAGACCATTTTCAAGTAGTAAAGTGATAATGCAAGAAACATTCTCAAAGATCAATAAAGTTTAAATTAGGGATGCACGATGTATCGGCCGATATTTGTATCGGCCCGATGAATAAAACTGGGCCAATATTAATATCCAACATTTACTTCCACCTCGTTTCTGTCTGTTTTTTCAAAAGGCTAGATAATCAGCCATAGCAGAAATATTGATATCTGCCCAAATTTTCTAATGAACATTTAACACTGGACCTGGAAGACATTTTAAATATCCATGAATAAAAAAGAAGTAACAAATAAAATTAATTATGAAGTCTTTAATACATTTTGCTGGACAATAAATTGTCCTAAACTTTATTGCGATAACCAATAATATTGTGGTTTTGAGAACATTTTCAAGTAATATAACGATAATAGCATAATAATGCAAGAAAACATTTTCAAAAATCAATAAACTTTAAATTAGGGATTCACAATATATTGGCACTAACATTGATATCGGTCAATATTAGTCTTTTTCTTTTTTTACATATCGGTATAGGTCCAATAAATAAAATATCTAAGATTGATAATTTGATCTATGTATTTATATCTACCTTGATGCTCTTGGGGGCCCCCTGGTGGTGAGGGGACCCTAAGCAGTCACTTAACTCACACATGCCTTGGGCCGGCTCATTGTTGTTATTGTGGCTACAAGCAGATTTTTGACTCATGGTTCTAAGCGTCTGACTTGTTGGAGCTCCATTGTATTTCTGTCAAATTTCAGTCCATCTTTTGTTCCTTCTTCTCTTTCGTAGATGCGTTGCAGTTGCATCCCAGCCAAATCCACCGGCCGTTCACGATGCCAAACTTCCACACGTCGGGGCCAAACTTTGTGGAAGCAGGAGTGTCCAACCAAATGCTTCAGCAGTCAAACATTTCAGTGGCCAGAGCGTTTTCTAAGAAATCGCCCAAACTGTGGCCTAAGAAGAACTCGAACCTGCCGCCTGTCAGCGCGCCTGCCCTGCCGATATTGGAGTACTCGGGTTTGTCTTTAGATCCAGAGGAAGATTTCAGTAAAATGCATGAAGACTTTGGAAAGGAGGTGAAGAAACTGATTGCTGACTGGTCCAGGAAAAAAGGCGGTGATGAACCAGCTCTGGAGGAAAGTCTGATCGATTTTGGATAAAGAAATTTTAAGTTCTTGGTTTTTAATCATCGTGTTGCAACATTTCAAACCTTTTATTTCATTAGAAAGGAGAAAAGTTTTGTTTAATGTATTTACTTTGTTCTGTTTTTATGTTTTCCTCCCATACATTGTTCAATAAATTCTCTATAATCTTTTTACTTAGTGTGAAGTTATTCCTTTGTTACATTTTGACACTGTAATCTATAAATTACAGTTCTGGTTAAAGAATAACTGAACATGGATGCAAGATTAATTTTTAAATCAAATTTGAGTTGACTTGGATTTACTACAATTCACAAAAGCTCATAGCCATTAAAACTTTGATGTACTTTCCATGACGACTTGTGGAAAACCGCCCACTTCCTGTAGAAATACACAAACTTCAAAACATTTGACAGATCCAAATTCCTGCCGAGTTTCAAGGTATCAGTTTCAGTCTTGTAGATCTTAACTCACTTTTTTTTTTAAATAGTGACAATTTGCATCTCAGATTAAACTTTAACTAAAAATAATGTTTTTTTCCAACAGCACAACGATCCCAAAACCACATCAAAACTGGCACTGTGTCATAAATAAACAATATAACAATATTATTATATGAAATGGCAGATATTTTACCAGTTTTAATAAAGACGAGGGCTACAGTTAAAAGCCAGGAATCAGCTTAAAATTAATTCTACCTAATCTCATTACAAGAATTTTTAATTTTTTGTCAGGGGGCCCAAGATTCCTGGCAGCGCCCCTGCATACCACATGCTAGGTAAGTTCAACGGTTTTCTTTTATACAAAACTAATTCAACCAGCTTGTATTGTAAACTAAACATGACTACATAAACACAATTTATTCCAATGTTTTAGTAAAAAATGTTAAAGTGACGTATGCCGTGATATTCCAACTCAATGAAACTGAATTTAATAACTCCCATTCTACTTTTAGACGCTCTAAAAATTTTTCAAAAAAGTCATAGATTAGCTATGTTTACATTTTAGATTAGATCCGGCAACTCTTCTCCAAATACTTCAATAAATGTTTAACATTACAAACGATGCTAAATACGAGTGGGTTTTAGAAAAGCAAGCTAATCAGTGAAGAGTGTGAAAATGTTAGAACAGGGTCAAAATGGCTGCAGAAGAGAATGGAGGTGATGGGGGGGCAGCGCTGCTATTTCAGTCTGTACAGCTGTCTTGTTTTATGGTGTTTGACTGCTCCCTCTGCCTCTCCTTTCACCTTCAAGACAATATCTGGAGGAGGATAAAAAAATAAAGCCCTGTCTTATGATGAGACCTGGGTCACAAATATGTCATGTGAAAAACATTCAACCTGCAGGAGAGGAGAGGAGCCATCTCAACTACAAATACATGCCTTAGTTGTATAGTGGACTGATTGATGGGAGCCTATGGAGCTCAGATATGGCGTTAGGTGGGTGGGTTGCGCTCCTCCTGTCCTAAAACCCCCGGAGTAACCAAAGCTAGTGCATCCCTGAACAGAAAACTACTAAACTAGTTAATAATCTTCATTTTTTTTGCTTTCCAAATGCTAAAAAACCCCCCACAAAATCTTACCAAGTAATTTCTCAAGCGTACCAAATAGATTGGTACACTTGAAATAAAAAACTACTTTATAAGTAACTTTTCAGCAAGATATAAGTTTGTTTTAAATCAACAATTCCTTAATATTGAGAAAAAGTTTTAGTTCCTCTGGTTGATTATTTCACTTAAAATATGGGAAAAATGTTTTGTTCTAAGTGAAATAATCTGCCACTGGAACTAGTACTGGGTTGCTAGGCAACGGACTGGGGTTAGCTGGTGTTGCTAGGCAACGGACTGGGCTTGGCTGGTGTTGCTAGGCAACGGACTGGGCTTGGCTGGTGTTGCTAGGTAACGGCAAAGTGCCAGTTACCAGTTTTGTCTTACTTTATGTGTAGTAACATATTTTCACTAGAAACTAGACCAACAATATTTGGTAAGATTTTGCGGTGAACAGTTGGACTCTGGAGGATTTTTGCATTAACTTAAATTCCAGCTTTTCCTCCCATTTATCACTCATTATTTCTATTTTCAAAGCGTTTTGCTGCGTCTCCTTCAGTCGTAAAGGCGTGCTTGTGTTTCTCATGTGAGGCCTGGTTGTCATGTGTCATCGTTGGAGCCGGACCAGCGTCCTCTCACCAACCTTTTTCAGGTTTCATTACTGTTTATACATCCTAACTGCGATCGCTGATGAGTCGTTGAGGCCCAGGCCTATCACTTATCCTGGTGTTGACTTGGAAATATGTTTACACCAACCGCACGTCGCTGGAGGATAAATTAATAGAAAGCAGAGTTTCAGTTGACCCCATCTGTTTAGGGGTCATTCGAATAAAGCCGGTGGACGTCTGTCGTCTTCTTCCACCGCCACCAACAAACACAAAGATGAACCAGTCGTTCCTCTGCATCCATTTGGCCGTATTTGTCCGCTGACGTCACCAAAGTCAGCCCTGCCTGTTGGCATTGAATTCACCTCATTCCAAGACTTCTGTGGCCTATTTTGGAGCCGCCTGTAAGCCGATCCGCCCAGCCGCCTCCTCACTCCTCCCCTGTTTCTCTTACTCTTTCCTCAGCTCTGCTTCCCTGCCAAACCTGATGATGTAGCTAAAGTTAGCCCCTGTCAAGTTAATATATAAGACCCCAAGGGGCCGATGCTTACATGTCAGTCTCATCGGCTTGGTGTACAGGCTTCTCTTCTTGACCAACAACAGCCCAACAAACTTTAGAGATGGTGAGTGTCGTTTGCATCACAGTTTGGACAACCAAGATTGTTGGAGTCACCCAAAATCAAGCCTCAAAACTTTGGATTTGAACCCTTAATTATGAAGAAGAAGGATAAATGCTTTTTTAAACTGGTTTATCCCAAGATTATAAGACAAACTTTCATTTTAAATTGGATAATGAAGTTATTAACATCAAAGTGCCAGAGATAAAGGTCTCTTCTTTTCTAGAAATCATCAGTTTGAGATACTTTTAGATCTAGGGTTAAAGTTAAGTTTTCTTGTCTTATTTGTTGATTATTTTCAGTATCTTTAAGGGTGTAGAAACCTTATGTTTTGTGTGTGTTTTACCTGTTTTTCTCCATCCCTCAGGCACCCAAGAAGGCCAAGAGGAGGCAGCAGCAGGGTGAGGGTGGATCTTCCAACGTGTTCTCCATGTTTGAGCAGAGCCAGATCCAGGAGTACAAGGAGGTAACTTTTTTAATCACTGCATCACATGTCATTTTTACTGGTGTGATGTTGGGGAATGTGTCTGTTTCTCTATGATTTGTTTCGTAATATAAGAGTGCTTCTGAAAGCCAATGTTGTCCTTCTCAGCAGGACAGGACAGTAAATGTGAGCTTTTCTGGAGTCAGGTGATACCTCCTCTCCTGTGTGTTAGCTCCGTAATTCTCCTTAGAGACACTTTGCTCCATGACTCCATTGGAATGCAGCCCAACAGCTGGTGGAAAGTCCAATTAATCAAAGCTGGAAAGAACGGGGTGGGGGGAGTATGAAAACATACAAGTTGAGTCAACATTCAGGGATTACCAAGGTTGTTTCGCCCCTTGAGTCTAGTTTTTATAGCATCAGAGGGTCACAGCCTTGATCTTCGACAGAAATGTCTCCTTAAGCATCTCTGGGATTGGAGAATGCGAGGCCAACAGTAGCTTAGCTGGCACCTCCAAAGGTGAAAGAACATTGGTGGCATGGTCAGAAGATTCGGTCACAAGGCAACAGGATGACAGCTGTAATCAATACCTTGTCCTTAAATGTCGCAAGGGGGCTTGTCTCGCATTCCAGAGCCTTTTTAACACCTTCGAGAGACAAGTGGACGACCAGCTGCCAAGTCCCGAAAGGTTCCCAATGCCATCTTTGGTTTCAAGGGGGTGAAACGCCCCGCTATGTGACAAGGGAAGCGGCTAACGGCTCCACATTTACACGTTTGCCTTAGCAGACTAGCTCCCACTTACAATCACTATTAACAAGTCTTAAGACAAGGACTTGTGAGAAATGTGAGAATCTTTGTTTTACAGTTTTAGTGTCTTATATCGTGACCTTTTAATCCCACGCATACTTAAAAACACAGCCAGGCCAGACACGGCCAGCTGTGACTGGACGATAAATTGTCCCAGAAGTTTTCAAGTAATTTAATGGTAATGGAAACTAATGCAAATATCTTAGCATACTTGAAATAAGACAAAACTAATTTAAAAGTAACTTTTCATCAAGATTTAGAAACTTGTTTTATGTCAATAATTCTTTAATATTGATGAAATAGTTCTAGTTCCACTGGTGCGTTACCTAGCAACCCCAGCCAAGCCCAGCCCGTCACCTAGCAACCCAGTTCTAGTTCCAGTGGCAGATTATTTAATTTATAACAAGACATTTTCCCCAGGTTATAAGTGAAATAATCTGCCAGTGGAACTAGAACTTTTTCATCAGTATTAAGGAATTATCAACTTAAAATAAGCTCATATGTCTTATTCTTAGTTTTGTCTTAATTCAAGTGTACTAAAACATTTCCACTAGAAACAAGACAAAAATACTTGGTAAGATTTTGTGTTTTTGAGTTCAGTTAACACTGGAACTTTAAGGCATTTTAAATGTCAAAGTAAATAAACAAACAACAAATAAAACAAATTATGAAGTTTCTGCAAACAAAATTATCTGTAAAAAAAAAAGGTCAGTTGTCACAAAAGCACCAAACTGAAGACGTTAGTCATCCAGTTTTTGGTAGAAAGAGATAAATCATTCAAATAGAAATTATTGTTGAGCTCGTTTAAATTTAACATGTGATTAATTGTTTGCGACCGGCCTACACACAGCTACGTGTTTACAGTTTTTCTTATTGTTTTACTTTTGAGCTTTTCGACTCATGTTTCCTGCAGGCTTTCACAATCATCGACCAGAACAGAGATGGCATCATCAGCAAGGATGACCTCAGGGATGTGTTGGCCACCATGGGCCAGCTGAACGTGAAGAGCGACGAGCTGGAGGCCATGGTGAAGGAGGCCAGCGGCCCCATCAACTTCACCGTCTTCCTCACCATGTTCGGCGAGAAGCTCAAGGGTGCGCTGACAAACACAAACTGTTCACCCAGATGGCCAAACATGAGTGAATCAATGCTGAAATATGTTCAGACATAAATATTGAATCGTTGTTGAAGCCTGACATGTTGAGTCAACATTATGTTTTCAACCGTAACTGATACTTTATCAATGTTGATTCAACCATTATCTAAATTTTGATCTGCATGTACATTTGTGTTAACTTTATATTGAATCAATGCATACATTGATTAGACGTTGGCATTTCAATCATTACAATTTGACCACAAAACATTATTCAATTATATTTTTCCAACAAAAGTTAACTGGGTAGATTTAGTTATGCCTGATTTTGTGTGTAAATTCCAATGGTTATCTCTATTGCAGCATAAAAACATGTGCTGCAGTAACTGCGGCACATGTTTATTCTTAAGCATTTTCCTGAAGGCAGATTTTCACAAGTCGGTATTATATAAGTCATTACTTATCCGTTTTGTACTTGCAAAATGTGTTTGACACAGTGTTCTCTCTCACATCCAATGAGACTTTGTGTCCCTCATAATTTTTCCTCTTTGGCGTTGACGATGATTTCTCTGTTGTTGATGTAGGACTCTGAGAATTTTCTCGCCCGTCGCCTCAGTGTTGGCTGAGAAGGCAAAAATGACTCAAAACATGACTGCGGTTTGTTTGTCGGGGTTTGCTCTGCTTTCGCCATCATGTCAATTGGGCGATTGTTTAATGGTTGATCCAACATCAGTTGTTGACCTAAACCAAAAGTCAACCTTTTTGACCATAATTCAACATTGAATTAACATCTTTTGCTATCTGAGTAGGCTTCTCTAACTTTTTGTTTGAGATTATTTGACGAACTGGGTTTGTGTTGCTGTTAGGTGCTGATCCCGAGGACGTCATCGTGAGCGCTTTCAAGGTCCTGGACCCCGAAGGCACCGGCAGCATCAAGAAGGAATTGTAAGAATATTTCTATCAAATTTTTATGACATCTCAGAGTTGTTTTCCTCAATACAATGTATTTGTTTCCGTTTCCAGTCTTCAGGAGCTCCTGACCACCCAGTGTGACAGGTTCACCAGTGAGGAGGTGAGCTACTTTCTTAGCCATTAGATGCAAAACTTTGTAGCCCTTTCACAAATTGTTTTGTGGGCCTAACTGCAATTCAACAATTAAAAAAATTCATATATTAAACTTATTATTTTATTATCTTTATATTTCCAAAATGGTTTTGTTTTTTAGCACTTCTGGGCAAAATTATGTCGAGTGAAGAGCCACAAACTAATGACAGTAAATTTTTCCATGTAATAGTTGTAATAGGTGAAATAATCTGCCAATGGAACTAGAACTTGGTTTCTAGGTAACGGACTGGACTTGGCAAGTGTTGCTAGGTAACAACAAAGTGGCAGTTGATTGTGGAATATACCAGTGAAACTAATACTTCATCAATATTAAGGAATTATTGACTTAAAATAAGCCCCTATATTTTGCTGAAAAGTTATTTTTAAGGTTGCCTTAATTCAGGTGTACTAAGATATTTGCACTACAAACTAGACAGAAATGATTAGTAAGAATTTGTGTTTTTGCAGAATGCCTGCTGAAATCTAAATGTACCAAGTAATTAAACCATTTTTGACCTACTCAGACTGACCTCTGACCTCCTCTCCCCATTATTAGATGACCAATCTGTGGGCTGCCTTCCCCCCCGATGTGGCTGGCAATGTGGACTACAAGAACATCTGCTATGTCATCACACACGGAGAGGACAAGGAGGAGTAGATCCCTTCTTCTCTTCAGCTCTCTACCTCTACCAACACCCTGCCACCGTACACTCGCTCCTTTTTCTCCAACGCCGTGACTTCACTTCCACAAACTCTCTCGTCCAACATTTCCGCTCGCCAAAAGACTTCTCTACTTTGCTTGAGACGCTGTGGACGGGTGCGGTTTGTGAACAACAGGAGAACATGGGATTATTTTCAATAAAAATAATCTTATGACACTGAAACTCTCTCTCTATCTCTGTCCTTACCTCTTTCTCCTCCCTTCATCATTCACTCTGTTCTGCGTTTTGAGGCCAACAGTGCAAACGTACGACTAGCATTCAAAACTTATAGAGTTTGGTAGTAACTTTTTTGACTAAATTTGTTTTTACTGTACTTTTTACTTTTATTTTAGTCATTTAATTATGAAGTATCGCTACTCTTACTTGACTAAGATGTCTGGATTTTCTACCCACTGAATAAAAAACAAACATGCTATAACCAAAAATTCACCAGACACAGCCCTTGTGGTTTTTGTTAAAGTTTCATACGTTTTTTTTTATTGAAAGAAACTGATTTGGAATTTTATTTTTGCCGGGGTTTTTTTTGTTTTTTTTACTTATATGTCTTATTGTCATTTTCCTCCTGAAAATACCAAAATTTCCACTTCATATTTTAGTCCATCTCATGGTGTAATTTTGATCAGTTACTCAGAGTACTTTTTTACTCTTGAGTAATTTTTCGGATGGCTACTTTTTGCTTTTACTTGAGTAAAAATATGTTGAAGTAGTGCTACTCTTAAGAAAATGTTTTGGGTCCTCTGCCCACCTCTGCTAGCAGCAGTTGGTCCAAATGTCTCTTGGTTAGGGTTAGGGTCAGTTAGGCTTCGGTGTTTGCACGGCAACTAGCTTGAAACAAGCTAGCAGTCTGACCCAGTCGGGTCTGTTGGTCTCAACTTCACAGAGTGGTTAATGGGTTCCTCCCATTTATCTATGGGAGAGTAAACGAGTGGAGGTAGTGCACTACAATAGCTAGCCTACCCCTCTCTTTTACCAAAAAGAGGAGCTGCAATCAGAAAAAAGAGGAAAGCATTAAACTAGAGAAAGGGATGGGGAAGGATGGGGAAGAAAATGGAAAATCAAAAGGAAAAAGACAAATAAATCTTTTGTTTTTGACTCATTGTCCTCCATTCACTGCTGTTTCGCTCCTGTTGTGATTGTGATCTGTCTGTAACAAAGAAAGAAATACAAATAAAATCCGCTTTCTTTCGTATGACACTTTGTCTGCTGGTTTGAACAAGTTTCAAATTACTCCATGACGCCAAGCAGAGGCAATTTAGACTATTTATCAGTATGGGACATTAAAAGTGTATAAACTTGTGAAACTTGTTGATACTCCTCTGCAGAGCTGGTTAGTAACTAGTTACATTTACTCAATTACATTTACTTGAGTAACTTTTTGAAAAAAATTAGTAAAATTTGTGGATTTTCTACTCACTGAATTAAGAACAAACATGTTTTAACCAAAAAATTCACCAGACACAGACCTGCAGTTTTTATTAAAGTTCATAAGTTTTATATTGAAAGAAACTAATTTGGAAAAACTTTCCTTTGGCTGCTATTGTTAAATTTTGTTACTTATGAATTATTGTAATTTTTGACCAAAATTTTCTACTTATCTTTATGGTTTTTTTTCTGTTTGATGATGTCATTTTTAAATATTAAATGAGTCAGCACTTGAGTAGACTTTTTACCAAATACTTTTTTACTCTTACTTGAGTAATTTCTTGGACAGATACTTTTTACTTGAGTAAAAATATGTTCAAGAAGTAGTACTCCTACTCAGGTGTAACTATTGGGTACCACAATATCTGATTTTGTTTGGTTAATTATCAGCACATTTCTATATATTAGTACTTTTCTCAGTAATTTTAGAGATCATTGTGGGTTTTTTGATTATTAACAGAGGGGATGTTGACACTTTAATATAATTTTGTGTAATTCTGAGACGCTCCACTTCCTCCAGATCAGCTTCAGTGCTTGAGTAAATTCCTTTTAAGTCTTCAAGTGAGCACAACTAAACCAGAAATAAATGTGACGACGCATAAATCAATCAATTCACAGGTCCAACATGTTTGTGCTCTGAGGACTGGCATTCATTACATTCTGTTCAAGACACAAGACCCTGGAGGTTTTGTCTCTCATTATCCAAGGTTGTTTCGCTCAGTTTAGTAGAGCAGGGGCGTACAAACGTTTTGTCACGTGGGCCAAAAAAATAACAACCCCAACCTAAAATCAAGTAAATAAAGAAGTCCGATTTTATTTATTTATTTTCAAAATGAATATTTACTTTAGATCCAAAACTTGACATGGATTTATATGATGGTGTATTAGGCCATTGCAGATATATGGAAAAATTGAATTTTTAAAAAAGTAGTAAATTTTCACCAAAAAGGTGAAAATTTACAAATTTTTTCTAGAAAAATTTGTGAAAATTTTTGACTTTTGGAATTTTTCCAATTTTTAAAAATTCTAATCATTGAAATTTCTAAGTTTTTTGTGGAAAATTTTAGTTTCTTGGTGGAAACTTGCAGCTTTTCTAAAAAATAATCTACAACTGGCCTATTGGATTTTGCACGTGTGCTATCATAAAAGAAAGACAAATTTGTATCAATTTTGAATTGTAATTGGGAGCCACATAGAATCAGTCCATGGCCCACACACGGCCCCTAGGCCACACTTTGGACACAACTGTTGCAGGGAACATAACAGTAATGCACATTATGAACTGGAAAGCCTAAAACATGAACAGCTGTATAGATTTTAGCTCTTCAGAAGATATTTTTACTGGATGTGTAACTGGGTTTTATTTTAACAAGATGTGAAGTTCGTCAACATTTTTCAGTTTGTTCTTTGAGTTTGTTTTGTTTAGTTGTATCTCCAGACATTCATTCTGCTCTTGTCGGTTGGTGGTTACCATAGTAACCTCTAACTGACAGCTCCGCCCCCTTTCTCTGTTGCCGTTGGTAACTGTGGTATTTGTTAGTATCAGCTCTGTTTTCTTTACAAGTGTTGCATTTTAACATATACTTTAGACAAATTTAATCTTACGCAGTGTTTCATTAGTAATTTTGCTATGTTTTTTATATGTCATTATTAATGTTGTGCCTTTTAGCTGTGTTATAATTTACAATTGTTAGCCGTTGCTAGCTGTTGCTAGCTGCTCATTGGGAGATACTGCTCTGTAGTTTATTTATTAAATTTTACTTAATGTATAGGGGCAGAAGCTGCTGGACTGATGTTAACCACCAACTTCATTTCCTCTTTTGTTTGAATAAATACAGTGAACCTGAGTGTGGCTGTTGTGAATTCAACCTACTGGACCTGAGAGGAACATAGAAAGGTTACAAATGCACATTCTTAGAGATTAATGCACATTCAAATTCTGCAAATGCGGAATCAACAAACAGACCTTTGCTGAACACCAAGCTCACACTCTGATAACAAAAATAGAGCAGAGGAAGACCATGAGATAGCAGAACATTGTCGGGTAGCTGTTTCCTCAATTCTTAAAGTAACTTAAGACCGTTACCAGAAGATGACTCATTATGAAAAACCTGCTGCCCTTTTGGACCTCAGTTCGTTTTATAAATATCCAACAGTCTAAATTGATGCTGAGCAGATCAGAGTAGAGTACCAAAAAATTTACTGAAGTAAAAGCAGCACTATTTCAACAATTTTTTACTCAAGTAAAAGTAAAAAGTAGCCATCCAAGAAATTACTCAAGCAAGAGTGAAGAAGTATTTGGTAAAAACATTTCTCAAGTACAGAGTAACTGATCAAAAATATGTAAGCAGACTGACCAAAATATAAAGTTACATGGAAATTTTGCCATTTTAAGCACGATAATGACAATAATTCATATACATAAAAAATAAAATCAGACAAAAATAATAATTATTACTAATAACAAAGATAATATAGCTATTGTTAATAATAAAAAAGTTATTAATAAAATAATATAATTATTAGTAATAATAATGACTAATGATCAAATTCCCCAAATTAGAAGTAATAATTATATAACAATAACTGGCATTATTATTATTTTATAGTTACTAGTATTAATTATACTATTACTACTACTACTACTACTACTACTACTACTACTAATAATAATAATAATAATAATAATAATAATAATAATAATAATAATAACCACTACTTCTACAATAATATTGATGATATTAATAAATGTGAATAAATGTAATAATAATAAATATTCTGTTACAGGATGCTGTGACAAAAATCCCTGTTTTGAAATAAAGCAGAAGCAACCCTATTTTATAGCGCAAACAATGACTTTATTTTAAAAAGTAACTTAATAACATTTTCTTTTTTCCTAATTTTAGTTGTATATCGATTTAATTTATTGCTATCAATAAACTCAGCGGGTTGTCATGAATAAATTAAGCAACTTTAATAAAGAGCTACTTTTATTTTGAAGCTGTAACCGGAAGTTGTGTAGCTGTAAAACCTGCTCATATTCAGAAGACAGGAGGTAAACGCTGCACTGAATCCGTGCTGCTGTTTATCCGGTTCATCCCCTCCGACTCGGAATGAGCCAGCGTTGATGTCCGTCGCCGGGCCCGTTTAGCCGCCGTCACCCCGCCGTGCCTTCGTGATCCTGGCTGGCCCGAACCACCCGCCATGGCCTCGGCGTTCCCCCGCTGCACATCTGTCAGACTCCCCATGTCTGTCGCCGTCATCCTCCTGCTGATGTCGGTGACCGCTGTGCGGTCCTCCCAAGGGGACAAGGAGCCGGTGTACCGGGACTGCGTGAAGCTGTGTGTCCGGACGAACTGCACCGGAGCCCGGCTGCTGGGTTTCGAGTCCAGCCAGCCGCACTACATGGCGCTGACAGGTGAGCGGTTGCTGGCAGGTGATGGGGAAGCTAGCTTAGCTCGTTAGCTTTCTAACATTCAGCACCATTATAACTACGAGTTAACATTTTATAAACCAGTTCAAGTAGATTTTTATTCATTTCCCACGTGTTTTGTTAGTTTAATCCATTTCATTTTCCCTAAAGTCCTTCAGGTAATATCTAGCAGGTTCGAACTACTAAACGTGACAAACTTGTTTTTCTGGTACAGAAACACCAATGTTCAGCTATTGTGTTCCTAGACCGATTTTAAACAGGTTTCCACAGGATTTATCATCATTTTCTCCTAATTTTTCTTAAATTTTGATATGATTATTTTTTTAATCTGCATGAGGTTGGCAAGATGCCTAAAATACTCCAAAGCCGCTCAAATTAAAAATATAATTGTTGCAGTACCTAAAAGTTGTACTCAGGTAAAAGTAGCACTACTACTTCATAATAAAATTACTCAAGCCAAAAAAGTACAGTGTAGTAAAAATGCTCTTAAAAGATTTTTTTTTTTTTTTCGAAAAAGCTACTCAGGTAAATGTAACTGAGTAAATGTGACTAGTTACAACCCAAATTTGATAACTAAAAACTAAGAAAACAAAAGAAATGACTCCCAACTCTAGCTGAGTTAAATTAGCAAAAATATAGGTTTATTTATGACGTGGAAAATGAGGGAAAAGTTAGGAATAAAAGTAGTAAGTATTAGTAAAAGTAGTAATCATGTTGAGAAAAATACAAAAAAAAAGGTTAAATTAATAATTATTTAAAACACGTATTAAATGTATCTAGGTAGGGGCCACAATGAGATGCCTTTCATTGTGTTTAAACAACAAAATGTATCTATGAAATTTTTAAAAGCATTTAGAATTCATTTAAAAAGGCTGCAGAATGTGCAATTTAAAAAAAAAACAAATTAATTGATTAATTGTCAGAATAATGCACTTCATTGTCTTCTGTGCGCCGCAGGTTGGACGTGTCGGGACGACTGTAGGTACCAGTGCATGTGGACCACTGTTGGCCTTTACCAGGCTGAGGGATACAGAGTCCCACAGTTCCACGGAAAGGTTTGTCTTAAACCTGCAAGAAACTGTAAATATTACAGTATTTTTGGTCTAGTTTCTTCTGTAAACATCTAGGAAAACTTGAAGTAACAAAAAAAAAAAACTGTTCAGCAAGATATAGGAGCTTGTTTAGAGTCAGTAAAACAAGTTTTGGTTCCACAGGCAGATTATTTAAGCCAAAGGAAAACTTGAAATAACACAAAATGAACATTCAGGTAACTTTTCATCAAGATGGGGAGTTAGTTTTAAGGCAGTAATTCATTGATATTGATTAAATAAGAACTAGTTCCACTGGCAGATTATTTTACTACTTAGATATTTTCCTTTGTTCTTCTATGTGAAACAATCTGCCAGTGGAACTAGTACTTGGTTGCTAGGTAACAGGCTGGCCTTGGCAGGTGTTGCTAGGTAACGGCGAAATGCCAGTTGATTCTGAAATAATTTTCCAGTGAAACTAGAACTTTTTCATCAATATTAAGGAATTATTCACTTAAAACAAGCTGCTATATTTTGATGAAAAGTTACTTTTACGTTAGTTTTGTCTTATTTCAAGTTTTCAAAGATGTTTACTCTTGAGAGTAGATTAAAAAAAACATTGGTAATATTTGTATTTTTTGTAGTGAGTCGTCTTATATTTGAAATTACTGAGGACTTTTAACCAAAACATCCTTCTGGATCATCATTGATATTATAAAACATGGATTTAAGATTTTTTTCCTTGCAGTGGCCGTTTGTGCGCATCTTGTGCTTCGAGGAACCTGCGTCTGCGCTGGCGTCTCTGCTGAACGGCTTGGCCTGCCTGCTGATGATGCTGCGCTACCGGAGCACTGTGCCACGCCAAAGCCCCATGTACCACACCACCAACGCCTTCTCTCTGGTGAGCGCCGGGAAAACTACAGACAGGGCTAGGCGGTAAAATGATTTCATCCATTTATCATATTTTTGGTTTCTGAAGATTTAATTTCTGGAAAATATGGATTTTGTGTGTTACACCAACACAAAGTAGAGGACTATTGTGAAATGGAAAGAAAAAATATTTTTTACACATAAAACTGAAATATTTTATAAATTAATCAAATCTTTTTTTTACCAATTGACTCCTTGTCACCATGGCGGCCATCTTGTTTTACAAATGTGTTTTACAGCTTCTCTTACTTCATAATATTACAAGAATGCAGTCATAGTAATGCTGTAATAAAGTTTTGCAACAATAAAGTCGAAATCCTTAAAGCGTAAATATTACCAGAATAAAGTGGTAATATTTGGTGAATGAAGTAATAATTGTATCAGAACTTCTACACAAAAAATAATAGTAAATAAAATGAAGAATGTTGAACATTTTGTGAAGTTATTGTTTGGTTTTGGTCTTACAGAAAAGGCAATTCTTCAAATTTGTGTAACTGAGTCTGTTTTGAAGGAAGAATCACAAACTGAGCTGCTCATGTTAGATCTTAATATCTAGAGGTTTTTTTCATTAGAACAACTTTCTTGTAGTCTTCTGGTAAAATTGCATCTTTACTTTGCATGCCTGTACTCTCATAATTAAATAAATGTTATTGCAGGTCATCGTACAACTCACAGAAGGGATGATTGAAATAAAAGATTTATTATTTTAGAAAATAACTCAATAAAAAGTATAAAGTGGATCTGGCATCAAAGAACAGATTAAATATCTTAATTTTCTTTTGTTTTGTTGTTCAGGTGTCACTGAATGCTTGGTTCTGGTCTACAGTGTTTCACACCCGGGACACATTTCTCACTGAGGTAATGCTTGAAATCATACATTAAAATGTTAAAACACAGGTATAAAACTTCCTCTGTTAAAGGATTTATCTTGAGCAATCCGTTAAAAAATATTCTGTTGAACTGCTAAGCTAATCATTAATACCCTAATATCTTCACTGGCTCATTGTTGAGATCTTTCCTGTTTGTTTTTCAGTGAAGTGCAGATCTTGGTATTAGTCTGAAAATTAATGTTACTAATTTAAAATCATCATCTATTTCAGAAAATGGACTATTTCTGTGCAACAGCAGTGATTCTTTACTCCATCTACCTGTGCTGCGTCAGGTGAGCCGATGGTTTAATTCTGCAGGAAGTCCTTGAAATTGCTTGAATTTCAATATTAGGTGTTTTCAAGGTTTGGAAAGTGCTTGATTTTTGTATAAAGTCCTTGTTGGTCTTAAATATTCAAACTGCACAGTTTTGTAATAAAGCACAATCTAACATTTGGTTAAAAGTGTAAATTTGAAAAATTTTACATACAGTTGAAACAAGATATCTTTGTACACCCGATTAAGTTTGTCTTTAGTTCTTGGACCGTTGGGTGTGAGAGACATTTCAAACCGTAAAATGTCTTTTTCTCTTTAGTTTACCCAGGAATATAAAATCCAATCTATAACAAGATATTATTAACAACAGCAATAAATTATATTTGATATTTATTAGTTTTTTATTATTATATTTAACTCCAAAGTACCTTGAAAAGTGCTTGAATTTTACTGTCATTAACCCAGCTTGAACTAGAATGAAAATATTGTCAGATCTTTTATTACAATATATCTGCTGTTAATATTATCTCAGTTGTTACTGTATATTTGCTCACATTGCAACGTTCTCCCTCCTGTCCAGGACTTTGGGTTTGAGGCGGCCGGGTGTGTCCAGCATGGTGGGCGCGCTGCTCATCCTGGCCTTCACCTCCCACGTCTCTTACCTGACGTTCGTCAGATTTGACTACGGATACAACATGGCCGCCAACGTGTCCATCGGTACAACACACACCCCAATAAATCAGGTTTCCATTGAGCGTTTCATGAGGTGGTTCCGGTTCTACTACTGTTGGTTGGAATTTTTCCACATTTTATGGCTTTATAAAGGGTTTGTTAGGATTTTGTGTGATAGATCAATACAAATTGGATTTAAGTTGGGAGGACAATTATGGTTTTAAAATTAATAAAAAGAAAATTTCTGATTTCTTTTTTTTTGCATACCAAATTTATAACGGTGTATTAGGGTTATTATAAGTAGAAAAAAAGGAGTTAATTTCTGCCAAAACAACGTACAAATTTTCTAGAGGGAACAAGAAAATTTCAGAGCTTCAAAACCTTGAAAAAAAATCTGTATTTTTAAAATTAATTTCACAAATTTTGTGAAAAATCTTGGAAATTCAAAGGTTAAAAAAATTGGACTTTTGGAAATTTTCTGAGTTTGAAAAGTTTAAAGTTTCTTACTTTTGAATTTTCTACGTTTTTTTCTTTCCGAGTTTAATCTAAAAATTTTTTATTATTATTTAATTATTTTCCGATTATTATTTTGACTTTTGTATCTTTTGTTTTAAACTAGTAACGTGACCTTTCCTGTTTTATCCCGTCTTTACTCCACGTCATTGTTTTTTATTTTTTAGCAGTAATGAGGCAAAGTGGCTGAACATTAAACTGCAGCTGTGCCAGTTACTCAACAGGTTGTTGCTAGGTAACCAAAGAATCAGTTGAGTTGCTAGGTAACCGAAGAGTAAGCTAGGTTGATTCCACCAACCTAGCTTAGCTGGCTGGAGTTTTGATTGTATTTCATATATTAAATATTGAATATTCTATCAGATGTATTATCTATTCATATTGATCATGTGTCTATTGTGATAATACGTTGTTATTTATTGATTGATTGAAGAACGGCTGTAGCACAGCAGCATTTTGTGGGTTTTTTGTGGTTTTTCTGTCTCTGCAGGCATGGTGAACATGCTGTGGTGGTTCTGTTGGTGCTGGCAGAACCGACGGACTCTCCCCTACTGGTGGAAGTGTGGCCTGGTGGTTCTGCTGCTTCATGCCCTGGCCCTGCTGGAGCTACTGGACTTCCCGCCGCTGCTCTGGATCCTAGACGCCCACGCTGTGTGGCACCTCAGCACCATCCCGGTGCACTTCCTTTTCTACAGGTTGGCTTCTAGAGCTTCATAGGAAAATTTGGGCTCAATTTCTTTTAAAATTGTTGACAGCTAAAACATAAGTCAAGGTGATTGGTCGGAAGTTTTGCAGGTTAACCAATCAGAAGTCACTTGGGTAGTAGTGTATAACCTATGAAAGATAATCAATAAAAATGTCCACATATATATGTTAAGTAATGATTTATTAATTGAATTTATTATTTTAATTAAATTAGCACACATTTATTTAACAACTTATTTGTTAAATTTTGTCACTTTTGTGACTCCATAACTTGGAACCAACAATAATTGAATGTCAAGATTTATATGAATTAGTTGAAATCAAAATTCTAATAATTACCTGTTTTTGGTTTTGTTTTTCTCCCAGTTTCCTGATCGATGACAGCCTCTATTTACTGAACACAGAGAAGTTGGGGGTTAAAGTTGAGTAGGAGGAGCGGAGCGCCTCTTCATCGCTCACAGAAGCCGCTCCGCCTCCCACATGACGCTCACCACACCTCTGACTCGCATCAAAGTACACTTTGTTTACATTTTCTCTATTTAGCATCCATATTTGTTTTACTTTGCCTTGCACTGCCATGTGTGCTACAGTCTTATCACAACTGCACATTTTGAGACGCGTTCAAAGGGGGAAGTACTTGAAAAGAGAAAGAAATGCCTGAAACGAATGAATGAAATGAATCCCTTCACCTCTGAGAGAGAAATCTGCGGCAGCGGCGACCAAAAATGGCGGCAGGTTGGTTTTGTCAGCACTGTGCCTGAAACGGGCCGCTGGACTCAGAGCGGTTCCCTCATATGGAGCCGTTGATTGTTCTGGAAAGGCGGGGAAGGCCGTTCCAGCTGACAGCTTTTTTTTTTCTCTCACTCTCACACCTTTACTTTTGTGCCTCTCTTGTTTCCAAAGCTGCTTTTGTTTGCTCTTGTTTCTGTTTTTTATTATCTGCCTTGTTTGATTTTGACCAGTTTTTTGCTCAGTTTTGCCTTTATTTTGATCTTTTTCGTTATTTTTTTGGTGGTATATATCGTCATTCACCTGGACTGCCTTTTAGAGTGAGAAAAGATTGATGTGTGAGAACAAAAAGGAAGGAAAGTTGCTGTGAATTTGACCAAATGATGTGGTTTAGATGGTGTGAGTGAAATTCAGTGCTCCAGTGTTTATTTTCTGATTTATTATTTCATGTTTTTCTTTTAATTTATTGCTTCCTACAAAAACACAAAACCTTACCAAGCATTTCTAGTGCAAATATCTTAGTAGACTTAAAATAAGACAAAACTAGCTTATAAATAACTTTTCAGCAAGATATAGCAGCTTATTTTGAGTAAATAAGTCTGTAATATTATTGAAAACAAACACTAGTTCCACTGTTAGATTTTTTCACTAATAAGATATTTTTTCTCGATATAAGTGAAATAATTTACCAATGAAATGAATATTTTTTTCATCAATATTAAGGGATTTCTGACTCAAAACAACTCCTAAATCTGGCTTAAAAGCCAATTATGAGTTAGTTTGTCTTATTTCAAGTGTGCTAAACACGAAATACTAGACCAGGGGTGTCCAAAGTGTGGCCCGGGGGCCATTTCTGGCTCTTGGGTTGGTTTTGTGTGGCACAAATTTGGCCATCCAACACTTTTTGTAATTTTTCTAGGCTATTTTCCATGGAAAGTTTATATCTTCTTAAACAGAAAATGTTAAGTACAACACACACAAAAAAATTTTTTTTTTGAGTTATCCATTTTTAATTATTTTGTTATTGGTTGTGCCACAAACATCCTGTGTGTTTTCCCTCTAAAACAGACTTTAGCACATCCATCCACTACATTTAGCTAAATACAGCAAAGGTTGTAAAATAAAATAAGGGAATAAAATAAAAGCATTTTATAGGTTTATAAAATAGAACAAGTAAAATAACTGTAAACAATAAGGCAAATGTAATATATTACATCAGGTAAAATAGAAAAAATTCACAATAATATTTTTGAATTTTTAATTGGGGCAGGGAAAAAGGGAATATTTTGGCCCCTGGATATTTCCAAACTCTCTGTGTAGAAAGTTTGGCCCCCACTGTAATAGACCAAAAATACTTGGTAACATTTTGTCTTTTCGCAGTGAATATTTCCTTCCTGCATTCATGTTTGCCTCACACTTCTCCTCCATCAACATGCTTCTTGCAGATATTCTGTATTTTTATTTTTTCCCATTTGAAGTGAAAAGTGAACTCACTCCCTCCCACATGTGCACTTTATCAGCCGAGCGTCCATTTAAATTCGTTTACGCCTTTTTGTGAGAACACAGAGAGTGAGGAGTGCAGGTGTGTTTACATGCTGCCTTTTCTGGACATTTTGTTGTTTTTGCCATTAAAAGCCGAAAGCCTGTTTGTATGTAAGAGAGCGATCAACTGAACTTTGGGAGCCAAAGAAAACCTCAGAAGAGCTGCTGATTAAAAAGGTTAAAAAGAAAATATTAGATCCTGTGGATGGCTGGAAGTGCCTCAAAACAATAAATAAATATGTGATAACTTAAATAAAACTGAATCCAATGCATTGGATTCATAAATAAAGATTTTTAGAATTAAATTAATCTTAATGAATATTCAGAATCTTATTTTTTTCTGTTTTTAATCAATATTATTTTGTTTTTGTTGATCAGTGAATCATTAAATCAATGAAACCGCAATATAATTGTGGAATTTGATGTTTCAAAAATAAATTTGCTTAATGAAAACTTGTTTTTTTAAACGTTTTGGTGATGAGGTGATTATTAAAAATGTTTTATTTGGTTTATTTTACAAAACTGTGATAAAAAAGTTTTTTTTTCCAACAAATGATCAACAACAGAATGTTTCCACTGGCAGAAACCACAAAGAAGAAAACAGGAAGTAGCTGGAGGATGACGGTGCGGCATAATTTTTATGATTTATCATGTAAAGAAACTTATTCACATGTGATTTTATTTACATTTCTTATTTAATGAAATAGTAAAAATGTTCTTTCAACATTAGCTGAATATTGCCAAAGTTTATCTCACATTTGTAATGGAAATGCAGCTACAGAAGAACTCTAACATCTGATTGGTTAACCTAAACAAGTTAATTTAGTGTTTATTTACCTTTTATATCATTAAGGGAGATAATTTAAGAAATCCTTTATTATCTTACAGGTTACTTATAATTAGTAATACTATTTTTATAATTATTTTATAGTTTTCTGCTTCAGTACATAAAGGATGTCTCTTGAATGTGGGCGGGGCTAAAAATAAGTTGAGCTGATTGGTCAAAAGTTTTGTAGGTCAACCAATCAGAGGTCAGTTGGATAGTAGCGCATAACCTATGAAATATAATCAATAAAAAAGTTCACATTTCTCCAGAAGTTAATGAGTTAATGACATTTAAATTACTATTTCAAATAAATTATCACATTTTTATTTAACGGCTAAGTTACTGATAAAATTGTCACTTTTGTGACTCCATAACTTGGAACCAACAATATTTGAATGTCAAAATTAAATAAATTTATATAAATATTTGTTGAAATCAAACTTTACTAAAAATATATAGATGTATTTGTGAAATTATAAATAAATATGAAAAAAGAATCCGTTTTTAAAAGGTGAAAACCTTGAAAGCGGCTCTGAGATAATTCAATAAATCATCTGTCTTCTTCAGTAGTAAACACGTCTCTCTGCTGCCCCCTGCCTGCTGCCCTGTGCAACATCACCTCCCACTGAGCGCACTTTCAACAACCTCATAGATATTTGACCAAAAAACTACAAAAATATGGATGTGGTTTAAATAAAAAGTGTTTGTTGATAAGAAACAGAGTTGTGTTTTTATTCTGTAAATAATTAGGATCTGTTGATTATTGATTAACGGAGAGATTCTGGCCGAACTTTACAAAGACTGTAAGTTTAAAATGCTGTAATAAGTGCAATTTCTCTTAATTTATTGATTTTCTTTATATAATTATTATAAAAATGATAAAGATGATGTATGGGTATCTAAGCAAATTAAAATATAATTCAAAAGTTACTTATTTTCACTAATTCTGTTCAAAACATAAAAATATCAAACATTTGCTAACTGATATAACCCATGTTATGTTTGATGATTCTGGCTTTCAGAAAATAAAAAATTAAACTGATTAGAAGATTATAATATTGCATAAGACAAATAAAAAGGCATTTTAGCTCAGAAATGGTGGCTTTCAGAAAATAAATGCATTAATTTATATGGCTTAACTAGTAATTCAACATTTGAACTCCATATTTTTAAGCTTAACTCTTTGCTTCACAGCTTTTTATGTTTTTATTTTCTGCTTTTGCAACTTTTCCTTTTAAAATCAGCATACTTTTTCCTTCCACTGAAATTCCCATTAATATGCTTGGATATATTAACATATAAACAGTTAGCTTCTTTAGCACTTGTTAGTGTCAGCAACGACTTTTTCTGAGCCAAAGGAAACAAAATTAACACAAAATAACTCTTGAAATGTTTCACTTTGTGCATGAAGAATATGAATAATACTGGAATAATTTCAGAGATATTTAAATGCATTCACACCTTTAGTACTAACTAACATGAAACCTTTAAATGTTATTTAATGTTGACATTTCTGTGGAAATTTTTAAGGTTTAGTTTGTGATTCTTCCTGTTATCAACTCAAATGTTTTATAAAGGTTGTTCATTTAACATATAAAATGTAATATATAAAATTTTCTACATATTAAGAATTTGTTTACTTAGAACAAGCTCCTGTATCTTGTTGAAAAGTTACATGTAAGTTAGTTTTGTCTTAATTCAAGTGAACTAAGACAATTTCACTAGAAACAAGGCAAAAATACTTGGTAAAATTTTGTGTTTTTGCAGTGCAAAGATGATAATAAATTGTTTAATTTCTCAGAAAAATAGCTGACCTTATGTGAAAAGCAACAGCTGTTTTCTCCCCACTCTTCCTGGCTGAATTGGTTTCGTATTCAAGCAATAGCAACCTGATCACTGCAAATAATACAAATCTTACCGAGTGTTTTTGGTCTAGTTTCTGGTGAAAATGTCTTAGAACGACAAAAATAAGACAAAACTAACTTACAAGTGACTTGTCAGAAAAATATAGTAGTTTGTTTTAAGAAAATAACTTAATATTGATGAAAAAGTTCTAGTTGCAGATCACTTGCTTGACACTTTGCCGTTACCTAGCAACACCTGCCAAGCTGAGCCCGTCGCCTAGCAACCGAATTCTAGTCCCACTGGCAGATTATTTAACTTACAACAAAGCATTTTTCTTTAAGTGGAGCTAGAACGTTTTTCTCAATATTAATGAGATATTTACATAAAACAAGCTACTATAACTTGATAAAATGTTAGTTTTGTCTTATTTTCAGTGAACTGAGATGTTTTCACCAGAAATTAGAGCATGAATCCTTGGTAAATTTTGTATTTTTTGCAGTGATCATGTTGCTAATGCTTGAATACGAAACCAATTCTGACAAGAAGAGAGGGGGAAAAACAGATTTAGCATTCAGTTACGTTTTCACATAGCACTAGCTTTTTTCCTGTAAGAAATTAAATCATTTATTATCATCTTTGCATTGCAAAAACACAACATTTTACCAATATTTTAGTCTTATTTCTGGTAAAATACCATAGTCCACATAAAATTAGACAAAACTAAATTACAAGTAACTTGTTTTATGTAAATAATTCCTTAATATTGGTGAAAAAATACTGGTTCTGTCTTTTTATTTGTGTTATTTTGTGTCTTTCTTTGTTGTTTATTAATGAGAAATTATAAAGTATGAAAAAATGGGGGAAAATATCTTGTTAGAAGTGAAATAATCTGAAACTAGCATGAAAATATTGACTTAAAACAAGCTGCTTTGCTTTATTTAAAGAGCACTAAGACATAAATGATTGGTAATATTTTCATTTTTTGCAGTGTAAAGTTCAAGTAATTAATTTCCCTGCTTGAAAGACGATTTAAAGTCATAATTCAGCCACATTTCCTGCAGAATAACTGCGAGAGGGGAGCTTTTTGTTCTGGAAGCTGTGCAGGAGGCCGGACTCTGACCCGGCCGGCGGTGGGAGGGGGGATCGGACCGCCTGCCATGAATGGAGCTGATTCTTCCTCCTCCGACTCCTGATCTCCTGCCACGACTGCAGAGCCTGAGAAAGCTGATGGAAATGTGAAGAAGCTCCAAGACGACGCCACAGGAGAACAACTGTCTGAAGCTAATATAGTAAAACCTCAACCAGTTTTAAATGATAAAACTGAACGGCCTTCACTTTACCGTCCTAAATGGACGCACCACAAAAACACAAAATGTTGCCAAGTATTTTTGATCTTTCTAGTACAAATATCTTAGTTCACTTGAAATATGACAAAACTAAATTAAAAGCAACTTTTCAGCAAAGAGAGGGAGCTTGTCTTAAATAACTTAATACTGATGAAAGAATACTTGCTAAACTGGCGGATTATTTCACTTAAAACATTATTCCCACATTATAATTCAAGTAATCTGCCAGTTGAACTAGAACGTTTTCATCAATACTAAGGAAATATATTCTTAAAACAAGCTCCTGTTTCTTCATTTCAAGCGTAATGAGATATTTGCGCTTGAAACTAGATCAGAAATACTTGGTAAGATTTGTATTTATTTATTTATTTTTATTTTTGCAGTGCAGTGGAGGAGGAAATTTCTGCCAAAAAACTCAGATAAATATTTTATTTATCTGAAAAATGTTCTAGAAAGAACAAAATATTTAAATTTGGGGTTTTTTGAGGTTCAAAGGTTTTAACTTTTAGGGTTATAACCCTAAACCCTATAGGGTTTAATTTTTGAAGCTCAGAAGTTTCTCAAAATTTTTATTAATCACAAAATTTCAGATTTTTTTTCTTCTACACAAATTTTCAACTTTTGGAGCTCAAAAATATATAGGCCTATATATAATTATAATTTATGACAATCTCAACATTTTCTCTCGCAAATTTTCAACTTTCCAAACTCAGAAATGTTCAAGGTTTTTTTTTTTTCTAGAAAATTTCTGAGATTAATCTAAAAGTTTCATAGTTTTTAGCCGGAAATTGACTCTATTTCATTTTTTGTTTCTGTCCACAGTGACCCTGACATGCCGTGGTCCACAGACTTGGGTTTGTGGGGGTTTTGTGACGTCATCATCAGCTCGGCTCCATCGTGCAGGCGGCCTGCAGTGAGGGAGGGACGGGCTGATGCTGCCACTCCCCGCTCTGGCCTTCACGGGAGCGCGCCTTCACAGGAGCGCGCCTTCACTCCTGCGCGCGCTCCCGCTTTTACTACCGACGCGCTCGGACTCCGTGGGAGGAAGTCACTCAGATTGGGAAACGGGCTGCAACTCGGGAACCGGGAAAACAAAAAAACCCAAACTAAACTCAACCTGAGGACGTGAAGGAGACTTTGTGGGGATTTATATATATATATATAAATATATTTTCTAATTATCCAAAGTTTGGGAATATGGACTGAGAGGCGCAGATGGAGGCGGCGAGAAGTTTGTTGCTGGTCGGGGCCGTTTTGCTGGGAGCGACGGGCGCCTGGAGCCGGGAAGGTGGGTGACTCTTTATCCACTCCAGCGCCTCCGCTGTTCGGGAAGGAGGCGGCGGTGGAGTCGGAACCGGTATGGAGTTGGTGTCAGAGTTTCCTACGAAGCGCAGCGAGGCGGATTCTGGTCCGGACCGCATTCCTGCGTGACTCCGCGCAGCCAGGCGGTCTGTGCTGAGGCTCGCAGGGTTTAGGCAGAGCAGACAGGGAAGGAAAGTCACACCTGTCACGTTGCAAGTCCCACTAGAGACACAAAACCCCCTGCAGCTCGCTGTGTGACATAAATAAAAACCTCTAGAAGTGTATATCTGATAGCTTTGCATCAAATTACATGCCAGATTTGCAGAATTAATACTTCATAATTTCGATTTTCTTTGCACTTTCACAATTACGCACCAAGTTGTGTCGTTTTATCTGATAAAATCCCAAAATAAACAACAAAATGTGACAAAAATCACGTATTATTCTGCAAAAAACAAGAAATCTGATCACTTTTCGCTACGTTTTCTGCTGCAGACTGTTTTTTTTATTGCTATATTTGTAAATAACAACAACATTAACAGGCGGTGCATTGTGCAGCTCAACATCATGACGATGTCAATTATTCACTTCTGGCCCTGAAGGGGACATTGTCTGACAGAGGGCCACTTGTCACACTTGCAGCTTGAGAGCCAGCCAGAAAAACAAGAGCTAACTGAAAGTGCAAGAGCAGATTTTCAGAAAAACAAGTGATTTCCTTTTTATTTCCAGGATTTTATCTGAGAGAAGTAGGCCTGCTGCAGTAAAGCAATTAATTGCATTATGAGTTAAAACAAGCTCAATAATTAAAATTTGCATAATTTATTGTTTTTTAAAAAACTGGATGATAAAAGTCTTCATCTTGGTCTCAACTAGACCTTTTTCTATACAGACTTTTATTCATTTTATTTGTTGTTTTGTTCATTTATTTTGTATATTCCAGTTCTAGAGTAAAATGTTCTTTAGAATTTAAAGTTGAGAATGTGTCATCGACCATTATGTTACTTTAAAATGATCCCAAAACAACAATATTATCGTTTATGGACAATTTAAAATTTATTGTGGCAGAAAACGACAAACTAGTGCAGAAAGTGAATCAAAAACCTAAATTTTGATGTTAGGAGAGATGCTAGTTGTGCAAATCTGGCATGAAAACAAACGTCTTTTTTGATATAATTCTTTAAAAATGTTCAAACTATCCATATTCTCATAATTAAAGATGATTTTCTTGAGCAGCTAAAGGCTAAAGTTGGACAAAAGACTCTAGAAACGTCCAGTTAGACTTGATCATCTGTGGCAAAACCTAAAAATCATTTTGCAAATATTCTCTCTATCCAGTCTGATGAATAATTATCAAAATGTTTTATATTTAGATGTGGAAAGCAGGGGGAATAATGCCTTAAGGCATCTGCAGCTGTATTTCTTTAAAAGTTGGATCTCCAAATATTTTCTGAATACAAAATTAATGACCTTTTCTTCAGATTTAAATTTTTATTTTCCATTTTTAAATGCTTAAATCAATTCAGTGGAAAATAAATGAACAGGATGGTTTTCTCACATTATTAAACTTAGACATGTTTATAAAATAAAATAACATTAGCCTCTTAAGTTGCTGATTAGAAAAATAAAACCATAATATTGTTATTTTGAGAGCATTTTCAAGTAGCATAATGGCCAATAAAAGACCAATAAACTTTACATTTTAATGGTTTTTTAACACTGGAACTGGAAAACATTTTAAATATACAAAATAAATAAAAAAAAACAAAAAATAAAATGAATTATGAAACCTCTGTCAACAAAATTATCCTTCAAAAACAGACAAGTAAAGACGTTTTCCATCCAGTTTTTGGTAGAAAAGAGAAAAATAATAAATGATCCAAATAAAAATATTGAGCTGATTTTAAATTATCAAGCAGGTAGTTGAGTAATTGCTCATTGTATTGGATGTAGTCCTAAATATTCCTGATTTCTGTTGTTTTTGACATTTTTGCAGGAAATGCATCTGCAGAATATCTTCCTTTAGTCATTTTTAGAAAGTAATATTTGTTTCTTGGATATTTATGGAGTAAAAATAAAGCAGCACATCTCGATTTTTGCACAGACTGAATCAGAAAAGTTGATGTTGTGCCGAGTCGGATCAATCTGAAAGCTTTTAAATCTTTTCTCTATTTTATTTTCCAAACGTTATTGATTTACACTTGTCAATTTTTTATTAGCGTGCAGAGTTAAACATTAAAAGCTTAACAGCTAGCTGGTCGGGGTTAAAAAAAACCTTCTTATGCTGCATCCAAAACAAGCTGCACAAACAAACAAAGGCAGCAGCAGTCGATCCAAATAAAACCTCATTGTTAACAGGAACTGGTTGGTGAACTTCAGCCTGTCGTGTTTATCTTTCTAGCATCGGAGATCAACATGAGCGATCCGACTGGTTCCCAGAGGTGGGCAACGCTGCCTCACCTTCAGTAGGAAAGGTTCCCTCTGCGTTCCCACAGTTACTGGTTTCTCTCTCCTCTGAGCGGAGAATCACCAGTCTGGACTGGGTCAGTGAGGCGACTTCCAGTTTGGGTCAGAGCTTCAGTTTCCACTGAAACTGTGACCCAGAGTCTCAGCCTGTTGAATCTTCTCTGCTTTGGAGAAATTAACTTTCCGCTTTCACTCTGGTTGAAAAACTGTGGAAAAATTTAAAAAAAAAAAAAAAGAAAGAAGATGTTTGTATTTTTAGGGATGCAAGTTGCTGATTAATGAGTTAAGTTTATTTTCTAAAATAGTTTTCTCTTCTCTCAAAACATCTGACCATCTTTCCGTAACATAACATATCTTTTTCATAACATGCTGATTAAATTTTAACATTATTTTGTCACCTGTATGAAATACTAACCAAGTAAACAGGAAATTGTTTTTCTCACATGAATAGACTTAATAAGAGATATTAATAAAATATGGAACCCTTTAGGTTTCTGGACAGTGTTCATCTTTCCATCAACTCCCCACAGCATGATGCTGCCACTGCCTGGTTCGCTGTAATGCAGCTCAGTTTGTTTCTGGAACATTTGAAGAGGATTTTCCTCCAAAAGTTGGAAATTCTGACTGAAAAAATCCGAGTTTGGAGAACAGCCTTGATTTCAGCATCCCATATCAGCTCCTTACGTATAATAGACTCCGTGAATGTTGTTGCTTACGTCCGGAAATTTCGCGCATGCGCACAACACCGCAGGGCAAAAAGACGGTTCTTTAATGGGCTGTCCGCGGCCGCGTTGCCGCGGTAGAGCGATCCGGTTAACAAAATCAAACCCGGACGTGAAGGTGTTATGAATTTAGCGCAGGGAGGAAAAATGGCGCAGAAAAACCGTTGGAGAACTACTCGGAGCATTTCTCCACGCCACGCGCAGACTCGTTGTCATAGCAACTGACAACAACGCCACGAATGTTTTAGACCAAAAAAAAAAAACACGCCAACATTTCCCAGTCAGAGAGACAGTTTAATATTTTTAGGCTGGATGTTTGTTTTGTGATCGTTGTGGTTGATTAGCTACCGCTGCTATTAGCTAAGCTAACACAGCGGTGGTTGATTAGCTACCGCTGCTATTAGCTAAGCTAACACAGCGGTGGTTGATTAGCTACCGCTGCTATTAGCTAAGCTAACACAGCGGTGGTTGATTAGCTACCGCTGCTATTAGCTAAGCTAACACAGCGGTGGTTGATTAGCTAATTTAAACACCTGCTCTACTGATATTCTGTCAGAGTTGGTCTGTAGGTTGTCTTTAAAAAAACAAACAAAAAAACCCAACAACTTTTAAACTTTTTTTTTTTGTGAAAGTCAGGTAAGCATGACCTACATCTCTCTTTCTCGCTTTCTCAATCAAAACTTTTCCTGACCTTGTTATCTATCTGTCTTAATGTTCAAAATTAGTAGCATTTAGTGCAGCAAAACATCCACTTTCTTAAAGCCGCAGTATTTAACTTTTATATAGAAAAATACAGTACATGTTTTTTTGGGTATTATCGCTGTCAGTCAAGCTCATGTACACGCTCTCCCGCTCGCTCCATACTACTCTATAGGCAGCTTTTACCCAATAACAGAGTCTGCCTGTACTGCAAACTCTAGCTAGCATAGTAACCAATTACGGCTAATAAGCAGTTTTCCTGTAACAATAACTTGTTTCTCTGCCATTAACACATTAGGCAGCATGTGTATGAGCATGATTAACAGCACCGACCCTCCTCTTGATGCTGATTGTTGTTTTTGACTATACATTTCTGCAGATGACAACAGCACCTCTGGCTTCATCTTTTCACAGATTACCTGTCTCATTTTGTCACGACATGGTGACAGTTTTATCAAATATTTAAAAATATATTATTTTTTACAAACTTACATTCTGCTGCTTTAAGTGATTAAATTTATAAAATTGAAATAATCTTATTATAATATCAATAGCAGGTGATATATCTGAGAACAATCAAATATAAGACTATTTCCAGGTGAAAAAGGTTGTTTTTAATTTCTCAGCTAGGCTAACGTTTTGTGATTATTGGTTCCGAACTCTTAAAAACCAATGAACTGTGTGGTAAAACAATAATAACCAGTGTTTTCCTCAGACTCTTTTATCTACAGATCCTGTCCTGCTTTCTCTCTGCTTGTGTAAATCCAGCTGCAGATCCGTCCAGCTGTGCGTTTTGTTTCATGCGGGAGGTTTTCCAGCGCTGCGATCTTTTGTGTGTTGTTGTGATTGTCGTCTTTGCACATCAGCGCAAACGAGCAAGAAGTTCATATCTGTTGCTCTGCTGCGTACAGAACAAATCCTGTTCTGCTCGTCTGTTGAGCAATACCTGTTTTCTTCTTCTTCATCATCGAGAAGTGAGGTTGTGTAGTTTGTGCAAGACCCAATCCTGCAGGTATCAGGTCTGCACAGTGAGATTTTACATTTGTGAGTTGATGATGTGACAGGGAAAGTCCAGTCGGATCAGTTTGGTTTGTTTTTGCAGATTGAATGCAGATCTGATTGTTGGTTACGTCACACGACCGGAGCTGCTGTTTGGTGTTTGTGTCGCCAACCGCGTTCGCTCCGGTAAACAAGGCGCAGGCACACTCCTTGTGCTAACTGGAACGCTGCCACACACAGGTGTGGCTTCAAACTGGCTTTCAGTTTTCATGCAGTTCATTAGTTCAGCTCACAAGCAAAACAACCTCTGAGGTCACAATCACAGCTCTCTCTGCAGAATTAGCATTTGCAAGAAACTATCAGGGTTTACAGTTTTGTTCTTATTGCATTTAAAGTAGTTTAAATGCATTAAACATCTAAACTATGTCTGATTCAAGCTGACTTCTCCAGTTTTCCCTTCATAAATATCCTTTATATTGCTTAATAACTAGTTATGTTTACTCAGTCACATTTATTTGAGTACATTTAGCACTTTTATGAGTATTTTTTACTACATTTTACTACTTACTTTTACTTGAGTAGTTTTATTATGACATATTTCTACTCTTACTTGAGTAAAATTACTGGATTTTTAAAAATATGCAGAGGTGGTGCTGAAATCTGAGTTTTTCCTTTACCGAAAAACGTGTTTTTTTTCCCTTTTTATAATAATAAACGCAGTGGCGGACAGAGTATTGGCTGGTTTGCTCAGAGTAGGAAAGAGACTCGAACAGAAAGCAGCTGAAACACCAGCCATTAAAAATTCCAACAAGAAAATTCGTTTTCCAATACCACATTTACGGTATTTCAAAGTTTTTCGTTGGACTTTAGCTGCTTTTTCATGCACTCATTTTCAGTTTGACCATTTTCAGAGGATTATTTCTTCCTTTTTGTTTCGCTCTCCTGACTCTGACCTGTGAATCATTCAGACAGAGGAAGCTCTGAATGGACGAGCCTGTTGTCTAAACTTAGCAGATAACTGAACCAGTTTTAAACTGGACCTCAAGCAGCTTCATCACACAGAAGATGACACATAAAATGGTATTTCAGTGCCAGACGGGTTATTAGTAAAGAGCTGAAATGTGACCTTTCTGAAATTTTCCTTGTTACTCAACATTTATTTCTTCTTTTTTAGATCAAATATGTCTTAACTTGCCCACTTTCTTAGGTTTTTACACACATGCTGCTGAATATACTCCAAAGAAAACTTTCCATGAAATCAACAGATTTAAACACACGTGAAGTAAACCAAGCAGGTTACAGCCTGGAACCAAAAGAGTTTTCACAAGATTCACAAAGCGAGACAAAATGAGTGTGTAATTCAACAACCGACTCCAGAAGAAATAAAGTTTGTCTTAGTCATCAGACCGGTGCTTACGGATTTATCTAGACGCTCTGTTTTGCTGAGTTCTGTCAAATCACTTTAAAATGATTTTAAGGTGATTTGACAGAACTCAGTGAAACAGAACTAAGAGCGGTTATATCCAGAGCGTTCACACCAGCCCTGTTTAGTTCACTTTAACTGAACTCTAGTTCGTTTGCCTAGAAAGTTCAGAAATGCAAACTGAGGTCTGCCTAAAAACTTTAGTGTTGGTTTAGTTGAAGCGAACGCTTGTTCGGTATGAACGCACATGTGAACGCCAAATGGACTAGAAACCGCTCCAAAAGCCGGAAGTGGACTGCAGCCCAGGGTATTCTGGGTAAATACAGCCAAAACAAACGCACCAGACTAGCTGGAAAAAGTATTTTTGGTGTTTGGCAAGAAATGGAGGAACTGTTAAAATCTGAGGCTATTCCATTTTTGTTTACCTTTTGTATCCTTTTCAGAGGTTTTTGTGTCATTTCCTTCAGTAGTTCTTGGTGCAGCGCCCCCGCAGGCCAGGAGGGGAACAGATTTTTCAATTGGTTTGACTTGTTTGACTCAGTGCAATGTGGAAGCAACCAACCACAGCTGAAAATGTAACAGATGTTGAAACTTTGCTTCTTAAACTCAAAATTCTAACTTTTAATCTCAGAAGATTAAAGTTGGAATTCTGAGAAAAAAATTTGAATTTTGAGAATTAGAATTCTGAGAAGAGATAAAATTCTGCAAGAAAAGTCTGAATTTATTTTAAAAAATTTAGTAGCCTAAATTTTATTCCATAAGAAACAAAACACAAGCAAACTTTATCTAACTATTAAAATCCCAATGGGATTAAAAATCTCCTTTGCAAGAGAATCCTGGCCGAGGAGAAAACTTTTGAAACAAGAAGTGGAAACTAAGAGAGCAGTTTCTGTCTGAAAGAGTTAGGCAACAGATCTGACAGGAGGAGCGGTGGAACGAGTTTGGGTCGACTGATCTGAGCGCAGTGTGAATATTTTAGCAACAATGTGAGAGATAAAGGCGAGGGGGTATTTTCGGCGGAGTGGGCAGCTCCTCACACGGCCGCATATAAACATCCAGGCGTTGCTGAGAGACTTTTGGAGAGCAAACAATGACGGCATAAAGGAAGGTTAAGCCCAAAGCTGGAGTCACACATGCTTTTTAGAAACGAGGGAAATTCTGCTTTTTTTCACCTAATCCCAGGATTATTCTTGTCTGTGTCGCAATCTTTCTCACATCCACGTTAATGAAAATTACTAAAAACAAAAACGGTGCTCTGGTCTTGGCTGAACATGTAAAATGATTTTCCACAATGACTTCACCGAACAAGCCGATGAACAAGATGTTTAATTTGTTTGACGTAAGCTGCAGCTACTGGGTGTGTATTTTTGGCAGCCGCGCCGCTAATCACAGACCGTTTGCTGCTGCTGTCGGCTATTATGGCTCTAATTTCTGCTTTATTGGGAAACCCTTGTTAGCAAAGTTGACATGCAGTGAGCACTGAGGTGTCACAGATGAAGCTTTACGCATCACCGACACATCAGTCGATAACCAAACAAACGGCAGAGTCCACTGCACAAAATACACATTTTACCAAGTGTGTTTGGTATTGTTTCTAGTTGAAATTTCTTAGTGCTTAAAATAAAACTAAACTAATTTAAAAGTAACATTTCAGCAAGATATACTTCTACTGGCAGATTATTTCACTTATGAGAAGATAACAGAAGTCAGTTGTACTCTGTATTTTCATGAGCAAAATGCGGATATTTTACGCAGAACAAGTGGCAAACTGCAAAAAACACCAATATTTTTGGTCCAGTTTCCTGTCTAAATATCTTAATATGCTTGAAATAAGACAAAAAATACTTAAAAGTAAGTTTTCAGCAAGATATATCTTCTTTTAAAGCAATAGTTCCTTAATGTCGATGGAAAAAACTATTATTTCACTTATTTCACAATGAACTGGCATTCCGCCGTTGCCTAGCAACGCCAGCCAGGCCCAGCCCGTCACCTAGCAACCCAGTTGTGGTTCCACTGGCAGATTATTTTGTTTTTAAACATTTCTAGAAAAAAGTGAACATTTCTATTCGGAAAGTCAAAAAATTTGTTAGAGAAAAAATGTAAATTTTGAGATTAATCAAGATCTCAAAATTTTAATAAATTTTTTTTATGAAAAATGTGGAATTTTGATATAAAATCTTCTAGAAAAAAATGATAAACTTCTTAATTTGAAAAGTCAAGAATTTGATATAAAAACTAACTCATTTAAATTAAATAAGCATTTATTATTGATGGAAAACGTACTAGTCCAACTGGCAGATTATTTCAGGTAAAATGATACAAATGTTTTAAGTGAAATGAACTAGTTCTTTTTCATCAATATTATGGAATTATTTAGTAAAAACAAGCTGCTATATTTTACTAAAGTGTTACTTGTAAGTTAGTTTTGCTTTATTTCACGTGAACTAAGATATTTCCTCTACATTTAGACTAAAACTGCTTGTGAAGTTTAATGTTTTGCAGTGTCAAAGACTTCCTCCTTTGCAGTGGTGGGAGGGTGAGGGGCTCAGATAGAAAAACGGGCCGACTGTTGAGGGGTTGTTGCCAGAGGAAGTCATTTATAACCTCCAAAGAGGAGGGACTGTCCATTGAGTGACTGCCTGCGAAGGCATGGCAGCTATGCGTCTTCAAAAGCCCCAGAGGATTGCAGCGCTGCGTGACCCTGAATGCTGCGCAGTGTGTGACCCTCTGCGGGGAATCTGTGCTCTTCAAACACGGCCTTCCTGCAGTGACTCTCTGTTCTGCAGAGGCAGCGATGGATGCATGCTAACTGTAGCAGGCTGTAACAATGCCAGTCACTTTATTAGCGTGTGAGTGCGAGGCGTCAGCAGCGGCACATAACTGCTTGGACTGCAGTGAATAGTTGGATATTATGTTTCCAGTGCGATGCAGCCAGTGCCAGAAATATATTTGGACAAACCGATAAACTCCCCGCCTCCCGCTGCGCTACACCCGATTTAGACAACGGCCGTTCAGACGGTTCAAGAGAAAAGAAAAGAAGAGAGGAACATAATATGGAACCGATCTGGTTATTGTGTGTTTTTATACCATATATACACGGAAAACTGGTCTGTTTTATTCATCCGTCCATTCATTCATTCCTTCATTCATAATTTTTCCTTGTTCCTCCTCCCATACAATCTGTGTGTAGTTTTAATTTTTGTCAGATATATGATTTGGTTTATATTCAAACTGGAAGAGATTCAGTCTTTATATTAATTATATATTTGTCAGATTTGGATGGACTCCAGCTTTTCTTCATGTCCCTCATGCTGAGCCACTAAAGGACTGGAGACTTTCTGTAGAAAGATCAAAGTTAACCACCTGGGAGTTGATATAATCAATAACATCGTCTTAATAGCATCACAGTTCCATATTTTACTGAAGTCATGGAGGCCCAAGTTAAAATTAAAAACTCTACCGCTTCCAGTTTGTGTTTCTGGAACAGAAAACCAAGGATTTGACTAGTCCATCGGTCATTTTAAATGTTCAGAAGGGTTTGTGTGTCATTAATTTGTGGTCGTGATGTCTGCGTGTTGCAGTTTGCATGGGAACGGACATGAAGCTAGCTCTGCCCTCCAGCCTGGAAAATCACTATGAGACCCTGAGGCTGCTCTACACCGGCTGCCAGGTCGTCCACGGCAACCTGGAGATCACACATCTGAGCGGGAACCCGGACCTCTCCTTCCTCAAGGTACTTTGAGTCTTTAAGAAACAAAAAATCATCCAAAAAGCAGGTTTGTACAGCAGCGTATTAGAGCCATTGTTGATGGATTTAAAAAGGTAAATTTCAGCCAAAAAAGTCAGAATTCTTTACATTGATCTCAGAAAAAAAAAAAGCAAAAATTTCAAAGTTTGAAAAGTATAATATTTTTGACTTTTGAAAATGTTTTGATTTTCAAACTGTATATTTTTCACTTGTTTTAGAACTTTGGAATTGCCTATTTATTGTTCTAGGAACTTTCTGAGAAAAATCTAAAATTTTCTGTTTGGTTTCTAGTAAATTTGACTTTCTGAACTTTTAGAATTTTTTCCTAGAAAATTTCTGACGTGATTTTGAAAATTTCTGAATTTCTTTCTTGTTCTGCTTTTTGAATTAAAAAACTTTCATATATTTTCCAGAAAATTTCTGAAATTTATCACTCTGTCAAATCTTTTTTTCTAGAAAATGTAACATTTTCTTGACTCAGAAATGTCCAAGTTTTCCTTGAAAATGTCTCAGATGAATTTCAAAATTTCAGATTTTTATCTTGCAAATTTTCAACCTTTTGACCTCAGAAATTTCCAAGTTTTCTCTTGAAAATTTCTGAAATTAATTTAAAGATTTCTGAGGGTTTTTTTTGTTGTTGCTTTTTTCAAATATGGCCCTAACATGTTTCCATACAGATATATGTTTTAAGTTGCTTTTGGTTGGTATTAATGGGCTCTGTAGAAACTCTCCATGCTAAATGCTACTATAGCATTTAGTATGATTAGCACTGTTAGCATTGCTGCCAGTTTCTGTTTGTGTTTTCCATAAAGAATGTTGACACTCTTTAACTCAGTTAGCCAAAAAGATGCCATGTTAACATTAGCTTTACCGCTTGTCATGCTAATGGAGCTAGGTGTTTGAATAACTTTATTAATACCTGACTTCAAAAAGGTTTTTAAAAAACCCCTAAAAGGAGGGTAGCTAATACGCTGTGGTGAAGAATCCAGCTACACTTGAGACTCTAGGAAGAAACATAATTAACTAATAATGTCTATAGCTTATAATTAATAAGTGTTAGCTTTGTTAGCTCCATACTGAAGACAGAGTGTTGTTGTTAGCCCGTGCTAACAAGTGTGTGGTGTGTTTAATGCCTGGAAAACAGTTCAAATTTTTAGCTTTCAAATGCAGTCAATTCAAGTCATCAGCTGATTTCTCTGAGCATCTTATCAACAATGGAAGAAATGTTTTCAGATTTTTTTGTTTCTAGTAAGTCTTCCTGTCTGTCGTCTCACTCCACAGGAAATCGTAGAGGTGCAGGGTTATGTCCTCATTGCACATGTCTCGGTGAGCCTGGTACCTTTGGACAACCTTCGGATCATAAGAGGAAGCCATTTTTACAACTCCAACTATTCGCTGGCTGTGCTGGACAATCAGGGGCTGAAGACGCTGCGACTTCGTAGCCTCAAAGGTCGCTTGTGTGACCTGTGTTGTTTATGTTCACTATAAGATTTAAAACGTCACGTCTGATAGTTCTGGTGTCATTTGTCCTGCAGAGATCCTGTTGGGCGGGGTGTCTATTTTGGGGAACCCCCAGTTGTGCTTCCCGGACCCGGAAAACATCATATGGAGGGACACTCTGGACGAACAGAACAACAAACCGCACCGCCTGCAGGCCCGAGCTCCCAACTGTGAGCTGCTAACTAAAATACTCCTGCAGCGAAGCACCGAGACGATTAGGGCCAGACAGAAAGAAAAGAGTGAATCGCTGCCAAAAAGTTTAAAAAGTCAGAAATTTGCAAGAAACTAACTTAATCAAGATCTCAAAATTTTTGATTAGAACATTTCTTGGAAAAAAGTTAAATTTTTATCTAAAAATTTATGGAAAAAAACATTGATATTCTGAGTTTGAAAAGTCAAGATTTTGCTACAAACAACTCTGAAATATTGACTTAAAAAAATTAGAATTTTGATGTATAAAATATCTTTTTAAAAAGTGAAAATTTCTGTTTGAAGTCAATAATTTGCTAGAAAAACTCTTTTTGCTCCAGTTAATTGATTACTAAATTAATTAAATTAGACAATTATTTCTGTAATTGATTAATCACTAATAATTTGATTACCGTAATCGTTTCAGCCCTACTATAATCCACGACTTCTAAAACCAGTTCATTTTAGTTTTCCGTCCGTCTTTGACGTCTTTCTTGGTTCACATGTTAATCCAGCATCTTTTGCAACGTTCTGTGTTAACCTACCGTCTTTTAGCAATTTATAACCTTTTTCATTCTTTCATCTGACATTCGCTTTGTTTTTTTTATAGTACTTCTTATCAAACATCCTGGCGCGGCAGGTTGATACATTATCCTGTGACTTTCTGTTTTCTTCTGCTACTCAAGTATCGTTTCTCAGTGATCGGCTGAGAAATGTTGCAGAATCTGTTTTTTCTTTTTGTTGAAGCTGTGATAATCATGAGCTCATTTTCCGCCGTTGCTTGTTTTTCTCCGGTTCAGGTCCAAGTTGTCATCCTGCATGTGGGAAGAGCTGCTGGGGGGAAACCGAGCAGGACTGTCAAACACGTGAGTTTCTATCTTCAGTCTTCACTGTAAAAACTAAAATCTGACCAAGTATTTTTGGTCTAATTTCTAGACCAAATATCCTAATAGACTTGAATTGAGACAAAAGGACTTAAAAGTAAATTTTCAGCAAGATATAGCGGCTCATTTTAAGTCAATAGTCCCTTAAATTAGTGAAAAGTGCTTGTTTAATGAGCTTATTATTTCTTCCGAAACATGGGAAAGATGTATTGCTACAAGTGAAGTAATCTGCCAGTGGAACTAGAACTGGGTTGCTAGGCAACGGGTCTGGCTTGCCTGGTGTTGCTAGGTAACGACAGAGAAAGAATTCCTCAGTGGAACCACAACCTTTCCATCAACATTAAGGAATTATTGACTCAATACAAGATCCTATATTTTGCTGAAAAGTTAGTTGTAAGTTAGTTTTCTTATTTCAAATGTTCTGAGATATTTGGACTAGAAACTAGACCAAAAATGCTTGGTGTTGATGGCGAAGCTGCAATATTTTAACAAATGGATAATGAAACTGTTGCTTTTTTCCTGATTTTTCCCTTGTTCAAAGTGACCAGAATAAACTGCGCGTCTGGCTGTCAGCGATGCAAAGGTCCTTTGCCTAACGACTGCTGCCACACTCAGTGTGCGGCCGGGTGCACCGGACCCAGAGACTCGGACTGTTTGGTAAATGACGCCACCTTCACTCTTTTTGTTTCATTTCTGCAGCCAGTACTTCACGTTTTCCCCCCTCATCTTCTCCTTAGGCGTGTCGTCACTTCAACGATAGCGGAAAGTGCAAAGAGAACTGCCCTCCACCCATCGTCTACGACCCTGTCACCTACCAGAGCAAACCCAACCCCAACAAGAAGTTGAGCTTTGGCGCCACCTGCGTCAAGACGTGTCCCTGTACGAACTGAGATTAGAAATCCAGCTCAAGACATTCAGAGACTCTGGGTTGCCCTTTGAACTCCGTCTCTCTCTCTGTTCAGATAACTACCTGGCCATGGAAGTGGCCTGCACTTTGAACTGTCCCCCAAACAACAAGGAAGTCATCATCAAGCAGCCAGACGGCACTGAGACGCAGAAATGCGAAAAGTGTGAAGCCGAATGCCCCAAAGGTGGGACGCTAATGGGTTGTTTTGCTAACATTCATTGGTAGAGTGGAAAAAAATCATGTGCTCAAGCAAGAGTTAAATTTTTATTCAAGTACAGCTAAAAAGCAGACATCCAAGACATTATTCGAGTGAAAAAGTATTTGGCAAACTGCAAAAAGACAAAATCTTACCAAGTATTTTTGGTGTAGTTTCTAGTGCAGATATCTTGGCACACTTGAAATAGGACAAAACTAACTAATGAGTAACTTCATAGCTCAATATAGAAGCTTGTTTAAAGTAAATAATTCCTTAATATTGATAAAGATGAAGTTCCACTGGCAGATTACTTGATTTATTTCACAAGAAACTGCCATTCCGCCGTTACCTAGCAACACCAGGCAAATTCAGCCCGTCACCTAGCAACCCAGTTCTGGTTCCACTGGCAGATTATTTCACTTATAAGAAGGCATTTTCCCCATGTTATAAGTAAAATAATTTGAGACTCAAAAATGGATCAACTACTGAGATAAAGTTGTACAAAAAATATATAAATTTTTTAAAGATTAAAAAAAACCTGTCATTGTTTGGAAATCTGTTCCACACAGAACTCCTCAAGTAATTTTAGCTTCACATCGATGCTTAATTTAATTAAGCATCTTTTGCTGTCCAATTATTAATTGGTTGAATCAAAATACAATAGGCAGATTAAGTCAAGCAGAAAGGCTTCAGGTTTTCACATGTTGAAGTTACAAGTATTTATTTAACTGTAGATTCATGTTTTGCTACAAATAATCAGGTATTCAGTAAAGGCATATTTATTTTGTCAAAGCAAACTAATTACTTGTTTACATGCATCTTTTAATGTATTTCTATTATTGTATAAAAATGGCTTGAATGAAAAATCATGTTTTTATTCCAATTAATCATCAGAATAATCAATATCTAAAATAATTGTTAGTTACAGCCGTTAAAACAATAACTTATTGCCGTGGTTACGCATCGTCAGAGGTGGGTAGAGTACCCAAAAATTGTACTCAAGTAAGAGTATCACTACTTCAACATATTTTACTGAAGTAAAAAGTAGCCATCCGAGAAATGACTCAAGTAAGAGTAAAAAGTTTTTGGAAAAAAGTTTATTCAAGTACTGATAACAGATCAAGTTTTCAATCATCTAATATTTAAAAATTACATAAACAGGCAGGTCAAAGTATAAAGTAAAGTGGAAATTTTGGTATTTTAAAGACCAAAATGACAATAATTCATATAAGTAACAAAAAATAACAAAATCAGGCAAAAGAAAAATTTTCCAATCAGTTTCGTTCAATTAAAAAGCTTCTGAACCTTTAACAAAAACTGCAGGTGTGTGTCTGGTGAACTTCTGGTTAAAACATGTTTGTTTTTCATTCAGTGGGAAGAAAATACAGAAATTGTACTCATGTAAGAGTAGAAATACTTCATAATGACATTATTCAAAAGCACAGAGAAGTAAAACTTATCCTGAAAGCTAAAAGAAACTCAAGTAAATGTTGCTACCCAACTCTGCGCAATGTGACAAAAGTATAAGAACAAAAATCCTTCCAGCTGGAATAACTTTTCAAACTTTGCCTCAACCAAAGAAAAAAAAAAAACAGATTAAAAGTGTCAAAAAGAGCAAAAATCTCCAACATAAATACAGACGTTAGTCATTGTTGTTTCTATGAATCTGCTTGGATTTATTGTTTTTTGCTTTCTAACTGGGTGACATTGAACTTTTGCCACAGATTGCCACAACCAGGGTCTGGACAACCTGGTAACGTCTGCTAATGTGGGTCAGTTCACCAAGTGCTCCAAGTTCTTCGGAAGCCTGGCTTTCCGCGCTCAGAGCTTCGCCAGGTAGGCGGCAAAAACACGACAATTAGTCATGAAATGAAGCTGATTTTATCAGTGAATACCAGAAATGGAAACAGCTGTGATTGAAGAGAGCAAATGCTTGTTTTCAAGGTTTGGAAAAGTGCTTGATTTCCGTAAAAAAGTTCTTGATATTCAGTTTTGCAATAAAGTGCGATCTAAACTTTTATTTTTTCACCTTCACTAGCAAAAGTTTAGAGTCTCTAGTTGCATTAAAGGCAAATGAATATTGATAAAAAGTAATAAAGTGCATCCTGTTTGATAGAATTTGGAAAATGTTATTTACAGTTGAAAATGCACTGCAAAAACTCAAAATCTTACCAAGAATCTTTGGTCCAGTTTCTAGTGCAAATTTCTTAGAACAAACCTAACTTACAAGTAACTTTCAGTGACATATAACAGCTTGTTTTAAGTCAATAATTGCTTAATGTTTATTAAAAAATCTGGCAGGTTATTTTACTTATTTAACAAGACATTTTTCCCATATTATGAGTAAAGTAATCTGCTAATAGAACGATATTGAGGAATTATTTTCTTAAAACAAGCTCCTATTTCTTGCTGAAAAGTTACTTGAAACTAACTTTAAAATTACTAAATCAAAATTACTTGGTAAGGTTTTGTGTTTTTGCATTATAGATAACAACAAAAATACATAAACATTTTTTTCGCTGTTGCTTTTGTAACAGTTACATTTACCTAAATTACTTCTATTTGCTAAATGCCAAAGAACTGAACAAGAACGTTTTTGCAATTTTCTCAAGAAAGTGTGTGCAAGACACATTTCAAAACATTAAATTTTTAGAGCGTAGAATACTATCACCAGACATTATTAATGACATAAAATGGTGAATTTAAACTGTATTCTTTAGTTCATTTGTATCGTTTCGATCGCTAAAGTGTGCTGCTGGAAAAGTTTGCAAATTTGCCTGGAAAATGCTTGAAAAGTGCTTGAATTTTACTGTGTGAAAAATGTACAAACCTTGTACACAGGCAGGGAAATAAATACAAATGTAATGCACTGCAAAAAAACTAAATCTTACCAAGTGTTTCTGGTCTAGTTTGTAGTAAACTTGAAATAAGACAAAACTAACTTAAAAGTATAATGTTGTGTTTTTGCAGTGTAAACATTTAGTAACTGGAAACCTTTTTATTTCTGACATTATATTATAATAAAAGTGTTTTTTTTCCTATTTTTTAAAATAAACTATATAACTATAATATTTATGCTGAAATGTTGCCCTTTCTGTATAACATTTAATTTTTTTATATTCTATCTTTGTGAATCTACTTCTAATAAAGGATATTTCTATCTTTTTGTTGCCTCTTTGTCTTCGTTCAGGGACCCTGTGACCAACTCATCCGGTTTGACTTTGGAGCAGCTCAAAGGCTTCAGGCAGCTGGAGGAGATTGCAGGCATGTTTGGTTTTTACCTGCAAAACCTTTAAAGTTGCTGGACAAGGTCGCTCAAAAGTCTTCAGTATTGTCATGATTTTTTTTTGTTTGCAGGTTATTTGTACATCGACGCCTGGCCGGAGGAATGGAGCAACCTTTCTGTGTTTGAGAACCTCAAAGTGATCAGAGGCAGGATGCTCTACATGTAAGTTTACAGCTAGCATCGCTAACTGATGACGCAAGGCAAGCAGATTTTCTAGCAACGTTTTTTAAATTCAGTTTTTTAACAGCCAGAGCAATTAGTAACTGTTATTTCATGAAAAATACACTAAATACACTGAAAACATACAAGTATTTTTTGTGTTTCTGGTGAAAATATGTAAGTACACTTGAAATAAGACAAAAACTTTCAACTAATAGTAACGCATGTTTCCCCATGTTGTAAATTAAATAATCTGCTAAAGTAGACAGAATTTTTACATCAGTACAAATAAATGATTGACTTTAAAGAAGCTCCTATATCTTCCTGAAATGTTTAGTTGAACGTTTTTGTCTTTTTTTCCAAGTGTGTTAAGATATTTTCACTAGAAACTAGATCAAAAAAACTTCTTTGTGCATTTTTGCGTTGTAAAAGAAAACTTTGGGTTTTTTTACTACAAATTTGACCAAGTGTTATTGGTCTAGTTGCAAATGCAAATATGTTGGTGCACTTGAAATAAGACAAAACTAATTTACAAGTAACTTTTCAGCAATATTTGAGATTAAATTTAGATCCAAAAATTTAAACTGTTAAAAATCTTTTAATTAATCTACGCAGAAAGCATAAATCAAACTAATTTACTCTCACTCTTATTAAACAAATATAAAAATGTTATGCTTTGTGTTAAAATTAAAGGATTTATGGTGGGTTTTGTGAGGATACAAGTTGTCTTATACTTTAGGCCGGCTCTATACTTGCATTTTCTCAATGCTGAGTTATGATGTTTAAGATTAACAACTTTGCGTCTTCTTCTATGGTATGTGAAAATGAACCTCATCTTAAAGTCAATAAGACTGCATCCATTTTCTAAATTCCTTTTATTTTTATTCTTGCTGTATTTCTGCTTCTTCTTTTGAATTCTTTGCAACTAGAAACCCAGAAACTGCGACGCTCTGCCATTTTGTGTCTAAATGGTTAAACTGAGACCCAGAAACACTGAATGCCTGTCTTTTAAAGTCCATCCACTCACAGTGTCTCTTTGTTTGCACGTTTTTCCGTCTGGTAACGGTAATAAATGCTAATTATTAGCCAGCTCTGACGCTTTGACCAGCAGGAAACACCACAGTCTCTGGGAAGCGTTTTTATCGCAGCAGAATAAGTCAGGTGTGTTATTCGTTAACATACCAGGGTTGAGTAGTTTAGATGTTGATGTGTTTTCTGTTTTAGGGGCGTGTTTTCACTGGCCGTCCAGAATCTGCACATCCAGTCTCTGGGGCTGCGTTCGCTGCGCAGCGTTAGCGGAGGCCTGGTGTTGTTGTACAACAACTCTGAGCTGTGCTACACCGACTCTCTGCCCTGGGGGTCAATCCTCCATCCCACCGAGGGGCCGCAGCGCATCGTCAGCCTCAACCAGGATCCCCAAGTGTGCGGTAGGTCAACGCTCAAGCAGGAAATGTAGAAACCAAAATGGCTGGTCTGGAGCTCAACCCAGTCGCTCACAAGTCATTGCAAAAAGTATTCACACCCGTGGAAGGTTTTAAAACTTTTTGTCCGTGAACTTCAGCGTATTTTACTTTGATTTTATGCGATAGAGCAACATTATCATGTGATATTAGTAAGAAAATAAAAAATAATAAAATTACAAGAATAAAGTCATAATGTTATGACTTTATTCTTGTGATATTACAACTTTATTCTCAAGTTATTATGACTATCTTCTCAAAATATTGAGTTTATTCTCATGTTATTATGATTTTTATTGTATCAATTTCACTTTATTCTCATACAACGTCTCATAATATTATGACTTTATTCTTATATTATTACAACTTTAATTTTGTATTAATTTGACTTCATTTTTATGCAACTTTATTCTTGTAAATTTATATTTTTCTTAGTATGGCCCTAATACTATATCATACACCACAAAGTTATGCAAAGAGGAAAGAAAATAAACTGTGTTTAAAAAAAAAAAAATCTGCAAAGTGTGGTTTGCATTTGTATTTAGCCAACTTTCAATTTCAGGATTTGTTTTTGTAGAAACTCAAACAGTGCTTGAAATCACATATTAAAAGGTTTTATTTGCTTCATTTGCTGTTTGTACTTCCAGAGGCGGAGGGACATGTTTGCCATCCGCTGTGTAAGGGGGGCTGTTGGGGCCCGGGGCCCGGCCAGTGCGTGTCTTGCAAGACGTTCCAGCGAGGCACCGTGTGTGTGGAGCAGTGTGACGTCTATCAGGGGTAAAGTTCGTCCAAACATCACATCTGCTTGGAAACTTTAACATTCAAGTAAATTAATGGGAACGGTTTTAAAAACATGATGAGAGGTAATGATGATATTACAGTCTCTATATAACGCAGGTAGCTCTGGTTGAGATGTCTAATAACATCATGCAGCTGAAGCCAGACTGTGATTTGGGATGTGATCTTAAATCCTTTGCATCCTTTCTGTTGCAGAGCTGTTCCTGAATACATTGATGGGTCTTTGTGCAAAACCTGTCATGATGAGTGTCGACCTCTGAATGCCTCAGCTTCCTGCCACGGCCCGGTAAGACGCCATACTGTACAACACCACAACATACCACAGTTTACCATACCATACACCATTTACCATACCACAACACCACAACACGCCATACTGTTTACCATACCGTACACCATTTACCATACCACAACACCACAACACGCCATACTGTTTACCATACCGTACACCATGTATCATAATATATACCATGTACTATTTACCATACAACACCACAACCTTCCAGATAGTTTACCATACTATATACCATACACCTTACCATAGCATACCATGCCATAGGATACAATACACCATATCATTCTGTACCTTAACATACTATTCTGTACTAAACCATTTACCATTCCATACCATATATCATGTCATTTAACACACCATACCATTTGGTGTTGTCCTCATAACTTTGTAATTTTGTGTTTTTGTTATGTAGAGCACCTTGAACTACTTTGCTGCTGAAATATGCTATATAAATAAACTTGATTGATTGATTTACCATATACCATGTAACATACCTTACACCAGGGGTCCCCAAGTCCAGTCCTATAGAGCTACCACATATTGTTTTTCAACCCTTGTCCTCAAGGCACACTACCCTGCATGTTTTGGATATCTTCCTGCTTTAGCACATCTGATTTCAGTTGATGACCAATTAACAGACTCTTGCTAAACTGCAATTATCTGAATCAAATTCAGGAAAACATCTAAACATGCAGGGCAGTGTGCCATGAAGACCAGGGTCGGGGAAACACTGGCATATACCGTACCATACACAACACCATATAGCATACTATATACAATAACACAAACATGTATTGTAATGCTATAACATGTTATAGCAATGCAGTATAATGCCTTATACTGTATTGTACCATACTGCAGTTTAACATGCTGTTGTACTATTCTAAGCTAAATTATATGATGCTATGCTAGACTATTATTGGGTTGAATTTTTATTGTGTTTTTCTAGTCCTATCAACCATTAAATGCTCTTTAAACCAAAGCCACATTCACCCAGTGACATTCACAAATGAGCGCACATTTATACACTGATACGCAGATTAATAGGCATCCTTGCCTGGGGGGTAAGGCACTTAGCCTCCATAGGGAAGTCATGTTTGTGGTCAAGTGAGGTTATGTTTTGAAATGAGTTCTCGTTTCACTTTAAACCTTCCTCTGCCTCCAGGGTGCAGACGACTGCACCGAGTGTCTGCACTATCAGGATGAAAAGATCTGTGTGGAACGTTGTCCCAGCGGAGTGAAGGAAGATCAACAAACTGTGTGGAAATACAGCAATGAAACGCGACACTGTCTGCCCTGCAAGACTAACTGCACACTGTCGTGAGTGAACACGCACATCCAGAATGAGAAACCCAAACCACACCGAACATGTGACAGTCACTCACACCAAGACTCTCTCATTTCAGCTGCACCATGATGGATGAGAAAGGCTGCCCCATTGATACCAGAACTGGGTAAAATCAAGCTTTTGATGCTGCTTTAAGAGCGTCTTAAGGATACCTGAATCCCTCAAAATGCTTGAATTTCAAATATTTTTAAGGTCTTATAAGAGCACTGCAAGAATACCGAATAAAGTGCTTGAAACTAAAAGTAAAGATTTTTTTTATTTTGTGCTGTTAGCTAGCAACAGTTAGCTGCTGCCAAACTGCAGTTTAACATACTGTTGTGCTATTCTAAGCTATATTATAGGATGCTATGCTATACTATTATTGGACTTAATTTATATTGACCATTAAATGATCTTTAAACCAAGCAGTTAGCTGCTAGCTAACAATTTTAAAATTAAACATAGCTAAACTGGACAATGTTAGTAATAACAGTTAAAAACGTACACAAAACATAGCAAAATTACTCATGAAGCAATGTATATTATTACATTTGTCCAAAATATATGTTAAAGTATCACATTTGTAAAGAAAACAGAGCTGATCCTGATACATACCTCAGTTACAAACAACGACAGAAAAAAAGTGGGAGGAGCTTTCAGTTACTGGTTACTATGGTAACCACCAAGGGCGGCGGCGGTTAACTTATTAAAACAATAAATGTCTGGAGAAACAACTGGACTAAACAAAATAAATTCAAAGAATTCAACTCATTTTAAGTTAAAATAAAACCCTGTTACATATATAATATGAACAGTTTAGGACCTAAAACGGATCCTTGAGGAGCACCACAATATATATCCATATTGGAACCTTTGAAGTTCTCCTAAATGTCTCCTCTCTGTTTAGTTCGGGCACAACCGTCGCTGCTGCAGTCGGTGGAGTCGTGCTCTTCCTCATCTTGCTGGGTCTGCTGGTCTTTTATCTGAAGAGACAGAAGAAACTGAAGAGGAAGGAGACCATGAGGAGGTACCTGCAGGAACAGGAGGTGAGCGCTGGCAGTGATTGGGGTTTTTTCTTTTCTTTGTGCAGTTCAGAATGATATTGTGTTTCCTCGGTGCAGCTGGTGGAGCCCTTGACGCCGAGCGGCGCGTCTCCAAACCAGGCTCAGATGCGAATCCTGAAAGAGACGGAGTTGAAAAAGCTCAGGCCTCTGGGTGCAGGGGCCTTTGGGACTGTCTATAAGGTTTGCACACTTCATGTTTTGTGTTTTTTGTTCTGTTTATATTTAAAATGACCTTTTTTTTCCCAAAAAATAATTGCTGTTTTAGGGGGTGTGGGCTCCAGAAGGAGAACACATAACGATACCGGTGGCCATTAAAGTCTTGAGGGAGAACACTTCACCGAAAGGCAACAAAGACATTCTTGATGTGAGTTAAAAACAGATTAGAGCAAATATGTCAAATTCGACCAATCTAGCTTTTTATTAGGTCCTCTACACTCCAGGTACTAAATTACATCAATCAGTCCTTTCAGTTTTCTGCAGAAATTCAACTGATTTCTGCATTTTTAAAATTTTATCGCTAATGCATGCTTGAAAATATGGTAAAAATTGTTGGGTTTAGTAGTGCTAACGTCCACCTGCATAGCAAAAACACAAACCTTGTGTATTTGTGGTTCAGTTTCTAGTGAAAATATACTTGAAATAAGACAAAGCTAACTTACAAGTAACTTTTCAGCAAGAAATACAAGCTTATTTTATGTCAATAATTTCTTAATATTGATGAAAAAGTGCTAATTCCTCTGGAACATGGAAAAATATTTTGCTGTAAATGAGATAATTTGCCAGTTCAACTAGAACTGGGTTGCTAGGAGATGGACTGGGCTTGGCTGGTGTTGCTAGGTAACGGCACAAATCCAGTTGATTGTAACATAAGTGAAATAATCTGCCAGGTAAACTAGTAGTTTTTCATCAACATTAAGAAATTATTTTCTTAAAACAAGCTCCTACTTGTTGTTGAAAAGCTGCGTATACATTAGTTTTGTCTTATTTTAAGTGGACTAAGATATTTGCACTAGAAATGGATCAGAAATACTTGGTAAGATTTCAGTTTTCTGCAGTATTTCTCACTTCTACTACACTGCTACTTCAGCTTTACTTGATGTCAAGTTATTGTCTGGTATCGATATGACGAGTTACAAAAAGTCACATGTAACGTAAACCAAATTTCTTGCAAATATTTCTAATTTAGCACAACAATATTTATGAGTTTGATTGCAAACAAATCACAAAAACAATCACAATATCCTGTTGGGACTGATCAATGTGAAAACATGTTCAGTATTTAATATTAAGAACTATTTATGCAGAGACAGCTATTTATTAATATTTTAAGATCATGTTGATGGGTTTTACCGATGCATTCTGGTGCAACCGTCCCTTTGGGGTCATTCATGATCTTGATGTGACCCAAAATGAAAACGCGTTTCCGGGTCAGAATCCTGCAGCATCTCCTGTCTGTTTGCTCCCAGGAGGCGTTTGTGATGGCGTCGGTCACCAGCCCTTACGTCTGTCGCCTCCTGGGGATTTGCCTGACGTCCGCCGTGCAGCTGGTCACTCAGCTCATGCCGTACGGCTGCCTCCTCGACTACGTCAGGGAGAACAAGGATCGCATCGGTTCCCAGTACCTCCTGAACTGGTGTGTCCAGATTGCCAAGGTACCTTTAGATAACGACTCTCTAGTTTTTCCGCCTCCGGCCTTTGCTTCGGCTCTAGCTTGACGGATCTGTGTGTTGGTGTAGGGGATGAATTATCTGGAGGACATTCGGTTGGTCCACAGAGATCTGGCTGCCCGCAACGTTCTGGTGAAGAACCCAAACCACGTGAAGATCACCGACTTCGGCCTGGCCCGTCTGCTGGACATAGACGAGACAGAGTATCACGCTGATGGAGGAAAGGTGAGGCTGGACTACGATACCAAACCACAACATCAGAACTTCAGCTTCCATTGCTTGACTGGTGTTTCTTTATTTAAAGGTGCCGATTAAATGGATGGCTTTGGAGTCTATTCTGCACAGGAAGTTCACCCATCAGAGTGACGTCTGGAGCTACGGTCAGTGTTACTTGGTTCGGTTGGGGACCAAAGATGCAACATTTGTTACATTTTCAGCTAGCATGTTTCGTTTCTAAATTGTGTCAAACGAACCAAAATAATTAAGAAACCTGTTCGCCTCCTCGCCTGTGGGAAACTACTGAAGGAAACGACATAAAAACTTCTGAAGAAAGCACCGAGCGCCAACTTCCTTCTTCACAAAATGTAAACAGAAATGGAGTAGTATTAGATTTTAGTGGTTGTAGGTAAAAAAACAGAAGCCATTTTTTCCTCTAACACTATTTTGTTTTAGTTGTATTTACCCAGAATGCCCTGCACTCTAATCCTCGTCCTGCTTTTGCTGTGGCCTCCGGTCCACTTGGCGTTCACATATGCATTTGAATTGCACTAGGGTTCATTTCAACTGAATCGATACTGAAGTTTTTAGGCGGACCAGGGTTCAATTCTGCAAACAGACTTTCTAGGCAAACACACTAGATTTAGATTAAAGCGGATTAAACAGGATTGCTGTGAACGTACCTTTAATTGTAGTTTAGAGTAAAGGCATTTTCACACCTCAGGGTCCAGACTCAGTTTGATTGGGGAACAAAGTTACAATATTTGTTACATTTTCAGCTGGTCTTGTCCTCTTTCACACTGCACTGTATCAAACAAAAAAAATTATTTGAAACATCTGTTCCCCTCCTCACCAGTGGTGGCGCTGCAACAAGAACCTCAAAAGAAGGCAAGAGCGCAACTTCCTTCTTCACGAAATTGTCAACTTTTAGTACATGTAGGATTTCTATTTTGTCTTTAGCAAAAGACCAGGAGCCATTTCTCCTGGTAACATTATAGACTCGCGCGTTTGATTTGGTTGTATTTACCCAGAATGCCTGTGCTGCAGTCCACTTCCTGCTTTTGGAGCGGCCTCTGGCCCGCTTGGCTTTCACATATTCATTCATTCAAACCACACCAGAGTTCACTTTCCACCAAAAAGAGACAGAGGTTTGTAGGCGGACCAGAGTTTGTGTTTTTGTCCGCCTCAGAGTTCAGTTGCGAATTTTCTATTACTTACTACTTACATGTGACCAAGGTTTGTTCAAAGTGGATTCTTCCCAGAGGTGTGGAGATGTCTGATGATAAACCAAACTCCGTCGTTTTCAGGGGTGACGGTTTGGGAGCTGATGACGTTCGGCTCCAAGCCGTACGACACCATTGCGGCGAGGGAGATCCCAGATCTGCTGGAGGGAGGAGAGCGGCTTCCTCAGCCCCCGATCTGCACCATCGACGTCTACATGATCATGGTCAAATGTGAATACGGCACCAACCAAGTGGTTCATTTACTGCCCTGGAGGGTAAAAGAGTTCACGCTTTGATTTTCAAACAGAAAACCTAACAGTTTTCTGTTTGCTTTGCAGGCTGGATGATTGATCCAGACAGCAGGCCCAAGTTCAAAGATCTGGTTCTGGACCTCAGCGCCATGGCGAGAGATCCGTCTCGCTACTTAGTCATTCAGGTAAACTTCACCAAGGCTGCAAATGCTTAACTTCTGGGTGTCTGTATTATCGTAATATATCTTATTTTTTGTTGCTGTGTTCATGCAGTTAAACGTAATACAAATGAACGTTAGTAACTTTAAGGTTTTTGAAAATCATTTGATTGAATCTTCTTTTTTTCATGATAACAAACTACAGCAAAGACTTTAAAATTAAAATTTAGTTTGAATTTACTGTGGATTTTCTCACACAGAATTAGAATTATAAATGCAGACTGATATATTTACAGCCCCACTAATCGACTAAACGATTAATCGTGATTATTAAAAAAATCGTCAAAACTAATCAATTAATTTAGTAACCGATTAATCGTTAACTAGCGCATACAGACTCAAAAAAGGCCAACATATTGAGAGCAGGAATTGAGTTTAAATTGTACAAAAAATATTTACATTTTGCATTTAAGATATAAAAAAATCAAACTTTATGTTAAATTCTCAAGTGGTAATTTTAGCTTAACTCAATTCAAATTCTGAAAAATTTACAACAGACACAATTTGCTGTTGTTGCTTTTAAAGAAATAAAATGTTTATTTTCTTTCTTAAAAAAGGAATTTAATTATTTAATGTTTTTCTAATATTGTATAGAAATGTCTAACATGGTTGGATGAAAAACCAAGAATGTGTCAAAGTTTTTATCCAATTAATCTATAAATTGATTAATTGGACGGGAAAAAAAGAGGGAAAAAAACCAAACAAATTCACACAATTATTTTCCGACCTGAGCCAAAATGATCTGCTTTGTGCGGTGAGCATTTGGTCCGGACCCGTAAACGGACATGGGCCCGATGTCGTCACGGTTCTATAAACGGTGACAAATACAGAAATCTCATTTAATTTTTAGGCAGAATTGGTTCAGACCTGGACCGGATCAGAGTCAAAGCCTTTTTTCAGATGTCAGACGGGTTCAAGATCCCAACCCGACCCGAAGCTGTAAACCTTTGGGTGACTGTTTGGTCCAGATCTCAGTGCTGTAGGTTTTATCTGTCTGCATAGAAACACAGAGAGTCACGGATTGTCAGAGTTGTATGCAGCCTGTAAATGTCTGGCGGGACCAGCGGACGGGCCGGGCCGTAAAGTGGGCCCCCTGATCCCCCCTGCTCCGGCGCCTATGGTCCTGACCAGAACTTTCTGCTCCTCCAGAACGACGATCAGATGAGCTCCTGCAGCCCGGTGGACAGCCAGTTCTACCGGATGCTTCTGGAGGAAGGCGAGAACATGGGGGACATGATGGACGCCGAGGAGTACCTGGTACCGCAGCCCAACCTGTTCCCCAGAACCAGGGGCGACGAGGCCCAGGCCAACGGGCCGACCCGCCACCAGTCCTACCGGGTCAGTGGGGAACGCAGACCTGCTTTAACTGGATCCCAGTTTGAGTCACAAGGGTCACTGGTTTCATCCATCCGTCCAACATACCATCCAACCATCCATCCATCCATCCATCCATCCAACATACCACCCATCCATCCATCCATCCATCCATCCATCCATCCATCCATCCATCCATCCATCCATCCATCCATCCATCCATCCATC